>JAXIVJ010009907.1:0-27500 GCA_036785665.1 Chirona hameri
CCAGTACTAGAGAGAGAGAGAGACCCCATCATATCCAATACTGGGGACAGAGACCCCACCACAGCCCAATGCAGGGGAGAGACCTCCATCGCATCCAATACTGGTGAGAGAGACCCGTCATATTAAATACTGGGGACAGAGACCCATGCCAGCCAGCCAGTTAGTCGGCCATATTTGCAACTCTCATGATGCAATGTTTTTACTTGTCAAGATCTGATGATTTGTCATGTTAAACTCAACGTCAACATGGCAAGCATTCAGATTTGGAATGAGCTCCTTCACATCATCGCGAAGGTATGCAAGTGCATGTCTACACGCTTAAGACGGCCGATCAGTAGTTATTGTTTCCATAGCGATGCCAACTCACTTTTCCACAACATAGGAGAGATAATTCCAGAACTGGACCCAACCGTTACAGGAATTAGTTTACCTTAATTCGGAACATATCCTATGCTCATGCTGGATTAAGTGAGGCAGCGTTTTCTGTCTGGTATATTTCGTGACTGTATGTACAATGTACAGCCCTCGTCTGAAGATGCAATATCCATCACGAATTGGGATATTCTATCCATAAGGTTGCAGAGAGTATTGCTAATCAATCAGATTACACTCTATGTACGATGCTGCTCTGATTATTGCTAATCAGGTGGTAATTCCAAGACTGGTTCCAGCTTTAAGAATCACATTGCTTGCGTCATTCCTTTGGTTGTTCTTTTTTAACTATTTTTGGACATATGACGCATTTCAACAAAGAAACAAGTTGGGCTGTGTACAGACGTCACTAAACAGATGCAACAATCTGGGCAGTTGTAGTTGAACCAACCTTTGGTTAGCCTGCTGCCAGAGTTTAAGCAAAACTGTGACTCCGAAAAAGGCACTGAAACTGCATTGCATGCAGTGCAGTGCTGTAACGGGTGTGGACCCATTCCACTGCAATGTACCCAGAGTTCCACCTCTTCTACATCATACGTCACGGCCATAATGCTACGTCACGTCACGTCACGCATAATGCTGCGTCACGTCACGTCACGCCATAATGCTGCGTCACGTCACGTCACGCCATAATGCTACGTCACGTCACGTCACGCCATAATGGTGCGTCACGTCACGTCACGCCATAATGGTGCGTCACGTCACGTCACGCCATAATGCTGCGTCACGTCACGTCACGTCACGCCATAATGGTGCGTCACGTCACGTCACGCCATAATGCTGCGTCACGTCACGTCACGCCATAATGCTGCGTCACGTCACGCCATATGCTGCGTCACGTCACGTCTAATGCTGCGTCACGTCACGTCACGTCATAATGCTGCGTCACGTCACGCCATAATGCTGCGTCACGTCACGCCATAATGCTGTGTCACGTCACGCCATAATGGTGCGTCACGTCACGTCACGCCATAATGCTGCGTCACGTCACGTCACGCCATAATGCTACGTCACGCGTCTATCCAGTTCCATCTCAACTGAGGCAGCTGGTGTATCTTGGCAATCCTCTCCGCCTTCCAAACCACCTTAGACTGGTCACGTTCTCCTACAGACTGAGGTCACGCTCTCCTCGTGACTGAGGTCTCGTTCTCCATGTGACTGAGGTCACGTTCGAGGAATATGTCTCAGATTATTTGAATACCAATACAGTATACACGGTGGTGCATTATGGCGGTCTGTTGCCATTCCGTTAGCACGTGCTTCTCATACAAGCTTAACCAGTGACAAACGTTAGCCATCTCATAATGGACAATCACATATCTCCAAATTAAATCATAGGTAATCACCTACAATTCTCTGTACGCCATTTGCATTACCATTCTGGATAATCCCTCGCCGAACCCATCCTAACGAACACGTACCAGCACCTTTGATCAATAGCTATTATCGATGAGTGAATGGGGAAGATAAGCGAAACACTGGTCTTCACCCGGGCCACGTCCATCCCGGCACCCTCCACGCTTCCTTCTCACCACCACATTCGAGAGCACTCACCGAATGAGTGCACTCGTTCAACCGGTCTGGTCTGGCTGCAGCAGTTCTAGACGGGTTGCTTGCCTGCTGAAGCTCTATATCATCCCAGCCGTTGCCGACTGCCCCCCCCCCCCCTCCCCTCAGCCCCCCCCCCCTCGGGTCTCGGAGGATAGAAACAGACCGGTGGTATGATTCGAAACGAGCTGAAGTTGCATGCACCGGGGCGGTTAGCGTTTTAAAGCTCGAGTCACGAATGCGCGAACGCGAAATATTGACGGAGTGCATGAGAAAGAAAGCTTACGATGATTGTGAACGATGAAATAATGGTTAGTGGTTGAGTGTTATTGGGTAGTTTTGCTTCTAATGGTGTGCATAGGCGTATAGGAACGGGGGGGGGGGGGGGCGAGGGGGGGGGGGGCGGGAGGCCATGGACCCCTCACTTTTCGGCCATTTTGTGGCCCAAATTTTGTATTTTGCTTGGTGATAAAAGTTTTTGATGGTAAAAGGTTCGCCAAGACGAGAACAGTCCAAATCTGTAAATAAATATTCCATCGGGGGGGGGGGGGGAGGGGGTTCTTTCAAAATGAGATCAAGTTTCACTGCCCCCCCCCCCCCCACCCCCCACTTTTCGTGACGTTCCTACGTCCCAGATGGTGTGTACGCAAGCAAGTATCCTAGAGATGACAAACTACATGATGATGCACTGATAACGCATGGAAGAGGAAACCTCGCATGGAACGGCAGTGTCACAACATTGTGCGGCATGTCCAATTCTGTCCTCCTCCATTCTGCCCAGTATAAGAGTAGACGCAAAGTTATTCGCTGAACTGAAATCGCGTGCTGCCCAAAGTAGAGGGATCCGGGTCAATTTCACAGGCTCGGCTTAGTTGTGCATTATAAGATTTAATTTATTCATGCCATGCACTGAGGGCCACCAGGCCTTCAGCACCCGTTCTTCACCCGTTCTTCGTTCTTCACCCGTTCACCCGTTCTTCGAAAATTAAGAATATTTTTACAAGGCTGAGTAGATTCGTCCCATCAGACTATTGCGCAGTTATATTGAAGCTGTTAACAATATACATGCAGTTCATTGAACAAGATCCTAAATTGGGTCGAGGCAAAACTGCTCTCAAAATCGATGGCGGTCGCACTCAACGACGCTGGTTCTGTAGACATCCACGAGGAGGTGTGTGAACCAACACTCATGGACTTCCAGCGCACTGCATACATCATGTATTCACTTCCAAAGCAGCCAGCCAAACAAGGTTGCAGCATTGTCGAATGCACGCCAAGAGCTGGTGCATTGAACACTTATACATATAGAAACCCATTGTCTACTCACATATAGCCATTCATGGACACTGGATAACCTATCCCTATTATTCAATCCAAGGGGCGTAATGTTAAAATCCGAAAATGTGTGTGTTTTTTTTTGGGGGGGGGGGGGGCACGTCCCCCCCCCCCTTGTGGCGGAGCCCCTGATTCTATACGTCATGCTTGACCGCGCGGTGTGTCACGAAGAGCATGTAGTTCGCGGAAATGGACGCAGGATTGTCAGAAATTGAGAGCCGATCAGGACGGATACATGTCGTTTAGGACTGTCCACGATAATTGAGCGCTGAGGCCAATGGACTAGTTGTAGGTTGTTTGGTGAATATTTGCAAAACAATAAGAAAAAGTGTTGATGCACGTGATACACACCATTTTGCATAAAACTAAATATTTCGCGAGATATTTGTACATACCTTCAGCGTACCCAACGCCCCACAACATTCCCCACCCCACAACTCTTCCAAGCCCCACCAGCACCGGTTCTCCATTCCCTACAACCCCTGTAACCCTCTCAACACATCCAAATTGGAATCAGTTCGGGTCGAGGTCCCTGAAGCCGGCCCCAGTACGCGACATGCCTGCTACACATGTGCCAGCGCCGCGCCTGCGCCCCGTACTCTGTGACCCCAGACGTCAGCTTGTTTTTCCCGAGTCGTTGGGTACGCGGTTGTAGCACATTCTGACTCCAGGGGTGGTCAACTCACCACGGATGGCATGCCCACCACTAGCGGCGATGCTAGGTTCCTGCTCGTCACATTCCGAATATGTCATTGTTTCCTCCAAAAACACTTATTTCTTTGGTGTCTCACGCCACCTCAACTATGACACTAACATATCTCATCATATCTCTGTCCCAAAGCCGCCGACGCGGTTGGTTCGTCCGCACGGGTCGGACACCCCTGCAGGTATATCGGGCAGCGGACTCTCGCCAGCCAGGGTCACTGAGGTAGCCAGCTGATCGCGGACCGCCCGAGGTCGCTGGGTCCGTCGCCACCACAGTACACACAAACTATTGCGTGAGGCTGCGTGTTTGTGGCGGGGCGAAAGGGGGCGGGGCGCCAGGTAAAGAGGAGGGGCACAATTATGAGTCAGTTGCGGAGCTAAACATAGCGAAGCAAGGGGGCCGGCCGGGGGAGTAGGTCTGACAAGTGGCGCCATGCTTCGCGGTGGTGGCGGTATCTGAGGTCGGAGATGCCAGCCGGCTGTCTTGACGGACGGATCGAGCGGATCGGCCGGACCGGGCGTGACGGAGGCGGCGGTGGCAGCGGACGGGGGCGGTGACGGCAGCGGACGGGGGGGGGGGCGGCGGCAGCGGGCGGGGGAGGGGGAGCGGACGGGGGCGGTGGTGGCAGCGGACGGGGGCGGCGGTCACAGCGGACGGGGGCGGTGGCGGCAGCGGGCGGGGGCGGTGGTGGCAGCGGACGGGGGCGGCGGTCACAGCGGACGGGGGCGGTGGCGGCAGCGGGCGGGGGCGGTGGTGGCAGCGGACGGGGGCGGTGGTGGCAGCGGACGGGGGCGGTGGTGGCAGCGGACGGGGGGGCGGCGGGGTGGCAGCGGGCGGGGGCGGTGGTGGCAGCGGACGGGGGCGGCGGCGGCGGCAGCGGGGGGGGGGGGGGGGGGAGCGGACGGGGGAGGGGCGGTGGTGGGAGCGGACGGGGGGGGGGCGGGTGGACAGCGGTTTCAAGGAATAAGACCTCGGCGTCATGCTCGACCGCGCGGTGTGTCACGAAGAGCATGTAGTTCGCGGAAATGGACGCAGGATTGTCAGAAATTGAGAGCCGATCAGGACGGATACATGTCGTTTAGGACTGTCCACGATAATTGAGCGCTGAGGCCAATGGATTAGTTGCAGGCTGTTTGGTGAATATTTGCAAAACAATAAGAAAAATGTGTTGATGAACGTGATACACACCATTGTGCATAAAAATCAATATTTCGCGAGATATTTGTACGTAAAAGTTTATAATTTATAAAGTACTTGATGGTGTGACGTCAGATGGCAATAGTGAACCGCCGGCCACCGAACAAGCAGGGCGTTTCCCGGCGTTCCCGCGGAAAATACAAATGGTTAAGCGTTTTCCCTCTGATTTACTGTTAACACCAAACTGCTCAGAAAATTCGTGGAGATTTATTCGTGGAGCCTATTCAAAACGCAAAGCGTCATCCTAATATCCTCTACAGCACATGCTCGAGATAGGCTCCGTTCGGCTCCGCCTCAGACTGACCCACTGATCTCGACTCACCACTGCCTACGGCCACATTTCGGCGGGGATGGCCCGCACTGCAGCTCCCACGGCTCTCTTAAGTTAGTTCCTGGTCTAGAGATTCTTCTTAACTATTATCCCTGCGGGCGGCCAGAAATACGTTAACCTGCGGGGAGGGGGGGTGCAGATTCTGCCCCCCCCCCCCCCCCCCCCTCCCTCGAGATCTCGAGAACCGCTCGGTCGATTTCTATGGGGAAAACGCCATTCGATTCGTCATGACAAGATCTCTTTTTGGACCCCCCAATTTTTGTTTTGTTCAAAAATAGGGTGCCAGGGGACAAAAAAAAATCCGAAAAATTATGGGTGTTTTTTGAAAGGTCATTGCGGCCATGTGGCTCGACCGATCTTCATGCTCCAAACGTTTTTGAGCTTCAAATGTACTGGTATTTAATATATCAAAAGACAAAAAAACACAATAAAAAATAATAGGCGTATTCAGGGAATGTAAAATGAGGGGGGGATTTTATGGAAAAATATGTGCTGTTCGTGATTGTTTGGGACGACATGAACGTCACATGTGGGCATTATATGCTGTAATTTGTTAAATTTGATATATTGCGCATAGGCGGACCCAGGAAAAACATGAGGGCACCATGTGCGTAACGCTTTTATCATCTTGTTAATTTGAAGTTGGACCTAATTTGAAGGTGGGTATCGCCTCCCATTTTTTATCCTGAGTGCGCCTCTGTACCCAAAATATGTACAATCCCAGTATCTATGATGCATATTGCATTGAAATGGTTTCTGACGCATTTATTGCACAGCAAACCACGAAGGAAGTATGCGACGCAAAACCGCATTCATAATACCCTCCCCAAAACAGGAGCCTGGAACCGCCTCTGCTAGGCCGATTTTCCAAAATTTTGGCACAACACGCGCCATCCAATATTGGGAAAAGTCACAATGTTTCAGGACGCTAGGTTTAGAAGCGGTAAGTGAAAAACCACCGGGGGGGAGGGGGCAGAATCTGCCCCCGCAGGGAATAGGCTTAAACACCTATAGTTCGAATAGGTACCTACCAGGGGCGTATTTAGGGGGTCACTGCACCATGGTCTCCCCTTGGACGCACTGAATGCGCCCTCATGCACCGAAGGCGCCTTCGGACCATGAAATGCGTCTCACATTCAGCGAACCTTCGCTGAATGTGAGGCGCGCTCCGGCTGAAAATGAGGCGCGTTCCACTGAATGTAATGCGCGCTCCGATACACCTCTGAAGGCGCCCTCCCACATACCTCAAAAGGCGCCCTCCCACATACCTCTAAAGGCGCCCTTCCACATACCTATAAGGCGCCCTCCCACATACCTCTAAAGGCGCCCTCCCACATACCTCTAAAGGCGCCCTCCCACATACCTCAAAAGGCGCCCTCCCACATACCTCAAAAGGCGCCCTCCCACATACCTCAAAAGGCGCCCTCCCACATACCTCTAAAGGCGCCCTCCCACATACCTATAAAGGCGCCCTCCCACATACCTCTAAAGGCGCCCTCCCACATACCTCTAAAGGCGCCCTCCCACATACCTCTAAAGGCGCCCTCCCACATACCTATAAAGGCGCCCTCCCACATACCTCTAAAGGCGCCCTCCCACATACCTCTAAAGGCGCCCTCCCACATACCTCTAAAGGCGCCCTCCCACATACCTCTAAAGGCGCCCTCCCATATACCTCTGAAGGCGCCCTCCCACATACCTCTAAAGGCGCCCTCCCACATACCTATAAAGGCGCCCCCCACATACCTCTAAAGGCACCCTCCCACATACCTATAAAGGCGCCCTCCCACATACCTCAAAAGGCGCCCTCCCACATACCTCTAAAGGCGCCCTCCCACATACCTATAAAGGCGCCCTCCCACATACCTCTAAAGGCGCCCTCCCACATACCTCTAAAGGCGCCCTCCCACATACCTCTAAAGGCGCCCTCCCACATACCTATAAAGGCGCCCTCCCACATACCTCTAAAGGCGCCCTCCCACATACCTCTAAAGGCGCCCTCCCATATACCTCTGAAGGCGCCCTCCCACATACCTCTAAAGGCGCCCTCCCACATACCTCTAAAGGCGCCCTCCCACATACCTCAAAAGGCGCCCTCCCACATACCTCTAAAGGCGCCCTCCCACATACCTCTAAAGGCGCCCTCCCACATACCTCAAAAGGCGCCCTCCCACATACCTCTAAAGGCGCCCTCCCACATACCTCTAAAGGCGCCCTCCCACATACCTCAAAAGGCGCCCTCCCACATACCTCTAAAGGCGCCCTCCCACATACCTCAAAAGGCGCCCTCCCACATACCTCTAAAGGCGCCCTCCCACATACCTCTAAAGGCGCCCTCCCACATACCTCTAAAGGCGCCCTCCCACATACCTCTAAAGGCGCCCTCCCACATACCTCTAAAGGCGCCCTCCCACATACCTCTAAAGGCGCCCTCCCACATACCTCAAAAGGCGCCCTCCCACATACCTCTAAAGGCGCCCTCCCACATACCTCTAAAGGCGCCCTCCCACATACCTCAAAAGGCGCCCTCCCACATACCTCTAAAGGCGCCCTCCCACATACCTCTAAAGGCGCCCTCCCACATACCTCTAAAGGCGCCCTCCCACATACCTCTAAAGGCGCCCTCCCACATACCTCTAAAGGCGCCCTCCCACATACCTATAAAGGCGCCCTCCCACATACCTCTAAAGGCGCCCTCCCACATACCTCTAAAGGCGCCCTCCCACATACCTCAAAAGGCGCCCTCCCACATACCTCAAAAGGCGCCCTCCCATATACCATATACCTCAAAAGGTGCCATCCGATACATATCTGAAGGCCCCCTCCTACATACGACAAAAGGCGCCCACTGAGATCAGAAATGTCATTTACCAATACTTTAGGAGTTCTTGAACTTGACTAATATAACGAACAATGCCACAAGCTCCGCCCGCGACTTAAGATTTACGGGAGGTCATCTTCTGAGTTTGGCGGCTTGCTTCACATTTGCTTCAGACATTGGTAATTTAAATGTCTTACATATAATCCCCCCTCCCCCCTGTTGCATAAATGCAACTTCTATACTGTAGTTTAACCCAATTCCATAGGTAACCCCGTAGATCTAAGAACGAAGACATCAGACATCAGCTGATTTTAAACATAACGACCTGTCACCTGACGCGAGGCCATTTGATGGAGACCTCAATAAACTGTCTGTCTGTCTGTCTGTCTGTCATCACAACCAAGTTGGTCGCATCCGTCCTCGCCTAAGACCGCCTGTGACGCCACCCCATTCAGTCACCACCATCACCATCACCATCACATCTACCTGCATTCCCACTGCAAACCGTCGCTCCCCCCCCCCCCCCCCCCCCCACCCGCTCACCTAGCTAAACCGGGCGGGCGTCTCTAGCCTATTGGTACCAATAGCCAATTTGGGCGTCGCCCCGCTGCCGGCGCGCCGCGACACAGGCTACTGCCCAAGCGAAACGCCTCGGGGCATTCTCTAGCAACCCGTGACGAGGTCAGGGGTCATGCTGCCAGCGGCGGTCTTGCCTTCTGTCAGTCACTCGCTCCCTGGACACTCGTAGTCGCGCCGACGGAGGCCGCAGATGGCGCTTATTGGCAGGTCCGGTTTATTATCGCGTATTGGGTGTATTGTCGGGCGGGGTTTATTGTGTCGTGGCTATGGGACCCGGCAGAATCGGACGGAATTGTCAGGTAGGAGGTTACAAGCCGGTTATAATTTAGCACACGCATGTGCTATGAGTCTGTGAGATATCCCGACATAAAACAAAAATGTATTTATACATCTCATGACGTCAGTTCAGAAGACCTACGATTTCAGGCTTGGGGTCTCACAACAAAAGCCGCTTACCAGATCCGTAAATTGTTGGATTCAGTGCCGTGAAACTGGCTTCTGTCGGGAAAGATCTACAAGCGGCCTGAGCTAAATGGAAACCCAGCACTGGATTGCTTAGTCCCTCGAGGCGAGATGCGAACAACTTACGAGCTTTAATATTGCGGCCACTTTAGTGGGTTATCCCCCTTTGAAAGTCAATGGATTTATACGTGAGCACTTCGCAGGTCCAATTCTGTCCCAGTTGAGCATTCAACCGGAAAATATGTCACTGGCTGGCCAGCTGCTCTGCTGGGAGCCAATTAAACCCTTCATAACCGAGTCACATTCATAAAGGCTTTATAGATGCAGTTACCCTAGGTTTGGGACTACTCCACCGTCACTGGGAAGTAGGTGCTTCGCTGAAAATATTGCTCCCAGGATGACAGCGACTGGAGGAATGAATTAACGAAACCAGTCGAGACGCGCTAGTGAGTCGCGTGTCAGGTTAGGAGAAATGCTGATTGCGCCCCATTCTCCCGTCTCTCTTCTCTCGCCTCTGCTGATTGCGCCCCATTCCCCCGTCTCTCTTCTCTCGCCTCTGCTGATTGCGCCCCATTCTCCCGTCTCTCTTCTCTCGCCTCTGCTGATTGCGCCCCATTTTCCCGTCTCTCTTCTCTCGCCTCCGCTCGGCACTAGCTCATTACAGAGATACATCTGTGAAAAAATGCCGAAACCACGTAAGAAAACACAACACTTCGGATATTGCCTTTCTATTGCATTTGTAGTCGCTTTGCTGAGTTAAACGAAGCGTTACAAATCAAAATCAATCAAAATAAAACACGCATTATCAGTCTTGCAACTGGGATACAGCCTAAATATTGGTTCGGAAGTAACATTACGGTATATGTGCTGCATTTATGCAACGCCTTATGGCGAGAGAGAGAGAGAGAGCTTAATAACGTTAAGCTGAGATAGACGGCACTGAGTTGGCCCAATTCCAACGCCCGGACAGTCTCCGGAACGCTGCAGTGGGTACCATTGCATCGTGCTGGTCCGAGTATTACACATGTGTCGGGGCTGCAACACCGGCCAGCAAGGGGCGACGTGGGGTGGGTTCGCGTGGTCCTGGTAACCAGTCTCCTAAGGGGTTGTCATTGTCCCCTTAACTAGTCCCCCATGCAGGGGTGAAGTATCGTGACCCCGGTAACCGGTTCCCCTTGGTCCTTTGGTGCTTATGTCATTTACCTGTGGCACGTTATGCATCGTGCGAAATAATCATTGTAGCACATTTTGCATGAATATTTTGACTTAAAGTAAACTTTTCCTCAATAAGCCAAGATCAGTGATTAAAGAAACGTCAACATAAATACATTATTCTTGTAAATGCCAGCTAAAGCATAACCGCCGAGCTCATCGCCTGTAACCTTTCCAGCGGATACCATGGGTTGGCAAATTATCCTCCATTATTAAGCGTCTGTTGAAAGAGCAGCTTGACCGTTTAATTATGTTAAACCATGCCACGTTCTAGCACCCTCAAGGTTAAGTGCAGCGAGCGAGCAATGGCATGTAAAACTGTTAATTACACCGTCTTGAACAACAATTAGTGTCATCCTTAACAACATAAGACAAATGTTATGTGACAACACCGACTCAGGCGGGCTACATTTCTCAGCTTCTAAAGTTTTTCTTTCGCACACCACATCGCACAATTCTTCAGCGTCTGATTGTGTAGCGAGACGGTTCACCCGCAGTGGAATGCTGCATCATTCTTAACGGGATATTGCCACCTCCGGAGGATTTCTAAAAAGCAACTGAAATGAATGGTGGGGATCAACAATCATGTATGCTCAAGCTCAAACTTGCTCATGCAGCACCTAAAGCAGGGTATCGGCAATTGTTTTTTTCGGACTCCAAAACGCTGGTCCCAGCTGTGCTCAGTACTAGATTCATGATGGCCGCTCTCATCCAGTTTGGCTGTGAAATTGGCGCCATCCCAAAGACGAAGCGTCCGAATTCACCGAGACTTGACCTTGAAAAGTCGATCTGTGTTATAAGGTATTGGTCACAAATCTTCTACGGCCCCAAAGTTGAGCCATATACATTTTTGCTGTTTTATTCATGTTTTATTATGAAAGTAGCTATGGTTGTTGAAAATATAATTAACGGCATACGCATTTTAATTTTAAAGTGCAACTGGCGGAATGGTGATGTTGAGTTTGTAATATTCAAAAGCAAATCATAGTCCGCAAAGAAGTGATTCAAAATAGTGATGAGGCGACTCCAATTTTACGAATGTGTGCCAATTATGAGTGGTGCAAATGTCTTTCTTGATCTAATGGGGGGAGTTTCGGGAACCAAATTTTGCAGGTGAAATCGGACACGCTTTATCTACCGATACACACCAAAAACTCAATTTTGGCCTGCGAGGTGGCAACATCCCTTTAACTCTATTCTTCTCTATAATTTTATATTATATAGTTTTGTGATAATCAGCTTTAGACGTAAAGCTCATCAAAGCCGTATTTCCATCATAAAGGCAGTAACAATTGCCCCCTCCGGCCTCCTCCGTACCCGACATAAAACCGCCTGTCAAAACTTCATCCCAGCAGACCAAGTCGCCCGTTGGAGCAAAACTGTCTTGACATCTGATGAGAATTTAAGTACGAGCTGTATGATCTCTAAGTTCGTCCTGCGACTCATGCCAATCCAGGCGACGCCTCTCAACACCCCATCCAGCGTCTACTCGCTTCTTCTCCGAAACATGTCGACTCACTCCACGCTTTCACTGTCCATGTCTCACTCGTCACGGCTGCTCATTCACCCCAGCCGTTCCACCGCGCAAGGCCACGCAAACCTGACTCAGCAGGTCAGTGGCGTCGCGGTTGCCAAGCAACATTTTCAGCTCGGTGACGCACCACACCCCTGCCGTTCCTGCCCCCGCCCCCGCTCCGCCCCCCGCTCCGCCCCCCGCCCCCGCTCCGCCTCCCGTCGCCCCCCGCCGCAACCCCGCCCCCGCCCCCGCTCCGCCCCCCGCCGCCACCCCCGCCCCCGTCCCCCGCCGCCACACCCTGCTCCGCCCCCGCCGCCGCCGAGCCAGTTACGCGGCCGCCCCCGCCCCGGTCGTTTTGGCGTATCCGAATTCCGGCGGTTTTTATGACGCGCTTTACGGTGCGGAGCTGCGCCACAAACGTGCAAGTTAACGGCGGGGCAGAGGGGGGAGGAGGGGGGGGGGGGCGGAGCGGCAGTGCAGAGGAACGACAGAGGAGCGGCAGAGGGCGCCAGAGGGGCGCCAGAGGGGCGGCAGAGGGGCGGCAGAGGGGCGGCAGAGGGGCGAAAGAGGGGCGACAGAGGGGCGGCAGAGGGGCGCCAGAGAGGCGACAGAAGGGCGACAGAGGGGCGACAGAGGGGCGGCAGAGGGGCGAAAGAGGAGCGGCAGAAGGGCGGCAGAGGGCGACAGAGGGGCGGCACTGTGAAAAACAAAATCGTTCTGTTACCTCTACCACACCCACAATCAGGTCACATGGCCAGGCCTCTTCCAAAACCAACGAGCGATACGAACCAAGGAGCCAACAAACCAGCGAACCAAGAAACCCACAACCAATGAAGCAACGAACCAACGAAGCAACGAACCAACGAGCCAACGAACAAACGTTTAATTTGGTCCTTCAGCTGATATCGCGGCCGTTCCGCCAACGTCATCAGTGGTAGATGATATAGGGGATGGTACGATCTCGTTACGTCATCAGCGGTAGATGATATAGGGGATGGGACGATCTCGTTACGTCATCAGTGGTAGATACGTCATCAGACAGCGACATGTCTGCGGCTGGGAGCGGCCTATGTTGCCACCTGCCACTCTTTTTGCCGCGTGTTCTGTTTTACCGTGTGTATTTTTCATCACTGTATGTTTTACTGTTTTTATCCTATTGTGTATTATTAATGTAATGACGTGGATTCCACAAAAGCCATATTATGGAGGTTCCGAAATACATATCTGTATCTGTATCTGTATCTGTAGATGATATAGGGATGGGACGATCTCGTTACGTCATCAGCGGTAGATGATATAGGGATGGGACGATCTCGTTACGTCATCAGTGGTAGATGATATAGGGATGGTACGATCTCGTTACGGCTCTCACAGGTCAGTTTGAGGCGACCACGCGGTCCCGCCAGCAATAGAGGCTCAAACCGGGTCCCATAGGCGAGAAAACGACGAAAACCTACTACGCAATTTCAGAAAGTTTTGATTTCTACAGCCAAAAATAACACAAACAACATTTGTTTGTATCCAAAGACACCCAAACTACGATCCTCGGAAGCTCCCCTTTGTGTGTTGTTTTCGCGGTACCATATGGAAGCTTTCCGTTCAAGTTTTCGTCGATTTTTCCACTCCGAGTCCATCCCTGGCCATGGAGTTACGGGCTCATAAAAGCCACGGGTTAGCGTCGATCAGCGCGGTTAATCTCGCTGCCAATCGCTGACGACCACCTGAGGCCCGCCGCCGCTGAATAGCGCCGCTTTCACAGGTGCGGCGAATCTGACGCATCAGCGACATAGCTGGCGCGGTCACAATTCTGGACCCGGGGTATAAAGCGCCTATGGTCACGGAAAGGCAATGGCCGGCGGCCGTGGGCGAAGATGTGATAGGAGTGTTCGCAGAAACGTTGAGGGCCTACAAGTGCGACGGGAGATTGGGTTGGACAGACGGTGGTTGGATTACATTTAATTATATCGCCGGTCAATATATCGGCCGCTTTGGTATGCAACGTTTGACCTTCATGGGGTTGTGATTACGTTGCATAAGGCGTATTCAGGCATGGTTCAAAGATCTCAACCACATTTGTTATGTCCGCCCCTGTAGCTCAGTCGGGAGAGCGCTGGGCTTTTGACCTTTACCGGTAGCGGCAGCCCGGGTTCGAGTCGCTTCGGCGCTCGCTATTTGCCCCTGACTGGGGTGGCCTGTGCTGGTGGCAGCGGTCGCACTCAAGGTCAGGTGACGTCAGAGGGCGGTGCGGGCCGTGTCCAGGTATGTCGGGCACGTACAACTTTCGCCTTTACATTCTGCCGGCTGCCAGGAATTGCCCGTTCGGACGGTAAAGGTCAGGGTCTGCGCAACAAGCTCTGCTTAGCGCGATTCCTGACCTCGGAAATCCGTCCATTCGAAAGGTTCGGACAATTTTATTTTTAATTATGAGCCACAGGAGCCTTTCGCGGAGGAGCAAGGTCAAAGCCATGCCATTTAAATTTGCATGCACAATTCATGGGGGCAGTTTTGGATATGTTTTGCAGTTTGGAGCAGTTTTGAGATATCCCAGCTGTCAAAGAGACAGACGCGAATTTCAGGTTATGAATATCTTGTCCCAAGGTTATACTCATCTCCCATGGAGCGATTAACCAACTTTAAGCTAGAGACCAGCCTGCTACCAGGCAGAAACCAGCCTATTATAAGGCAGACACCAGCCTACCAAGAGGTAGACATTAGGATACTAATGCACTGTAACCGCCTGAGTGCGAAGCGTTCGTGAAGCGTTAATTTACGCTCCGGGGCTCGAACCTCGAGAGACTTTCAGCTCCTAACCCCGCTGGGTCCCACCTGTAGCTCGCAGCAGCACCACCCATCAATCCCCAGCCCTGCCACGGCCGCGGTGACCCCGTAGGCCCTATTAATAGAGGACCGGTACCGGCAGGTCCCTCGCCCTATTAAGCTCGCTCTGGGCTAACCGTGCATCAGTAATGAAAACAGGCTGGAGAGCCGCCAGAAACGCGGGCCGAAACCAGCCTGACCTAGCAGAGTGCATGATCGACCTACATGGCGGAAAGTTTGCTAGCAAAGCCGGCACGTGGGCAATGGGGAAAAGCATAAATGGCCTATCGAGCCCTGCTGGAAACTCTCAATACTAATTCCAACGAAAAGTATATTTTTAAAAAATAAGCAGTACTGGTTTTGATTAATATGTAAAAAGAGATGTTAAAACCTTGTCTACATATCCCGCTCAAGTCTCGCGGTCATACATCCATTCATCTCTCGAATAGGATCGATAGATTTTGTTCCGGGTATTAATCGCACCATCTGCCATGTCCAATGAAGTCCAATGCCAATGCCAATGCCATGTCCAATGCCATGTCCAATGAATGAAGGACTCCATGAGGCCTTGGGAACTGAAAGGCACATACTACTTGTTCACGACAATCTGGCTTGCGTCGATGAACTTGGCAAATTATTCCTATTCAACAAGTTTATTCATTTTTCGTCACTTCTACCAAACACGGGGTTGCAGACATTTCGGTAAGAACGCGGTGGGCAATGCAATATGTAAGGCAGAAGGCAGCGCAACACTCGTTCATTTTCATATCAATAAATGAGCGGCGTCTCCTAGGTCAGGAAAGAAACGGTGGCATTTCATTACAGTTGCAACTTGCAGGACTGCAAACGAGCGAAGTATAAATGTGATCCACGCAGGCACGTAGTCAAGGGGGAGGCCGAGGCGCCCCCCCCCCCGACGAAATCCTGGCTACGTGCCTGGATTCAAACATAGGAAATTTTCGTTTGGACACTGAACGAGGGTGCTTAAAATGTGCTAGTGTTTCTTAGGTAAGTCTATGTAATGAATAGGTATATCATAGGAATGTCGCCAGCTACATAACAAGTCTACACCAATTGGCAAATACTGTTAAGGAGATTGACTTTGCTGGGCCCAATAAAGTAACATTGAACATATACATTGCTTAGGGATTAACAGTACAAAATAGATACGAGCCCAAAACAATGCAAACAAGTTATATTGTGCAAACATCGTGCGACCAATAAGACGTTCTGATGAAAATAAAACGCTATGTTTGCTTAAGAATAATGATGGCAAGCTTAGGATAGCAAGCACTGCTTGAACCTCGAAATGAAGCTGTGCTGCAAGTTCGTAGAAAAAAGCATTGGCAATGAGATTGGCAACAAAGCAATAGCAATTTGTTCGCTGGCTCTTTAATTATCTTTGTGCGCAGTAAAAACTTGTCTTATGGCTTTACTAGCTACCGGATAACTATGCAAAAGAGACATAAAATGAACGATAACTATCGGAGAGTGAGAAGTATGACTTGAAGAATGCGGTCATACCTTAAACACATCTTTATGTAGCAGTTTATGAATTGTTTCGCCAGATGAATCTGTCCAGTTGTTTTATTGATTACGAGCGAGCGCTTCGTATATAATCTATGGGACGATAAATATTACACATTTGATAGGTATTTACGTGATAAGTTTCCCAATTCTGTTCACTAGAAAGAATGTTGAAGCAGATTTATATCCTCCCTATCAGCAGTAACGCACGTTTGAGTGATTTGAAACTACCATCCCAGTACGTGGAAGCGCAGCTAAAACTGCAGGGGTTTCCAAAACCATCACTGCATCTTCACCAATGCGATAGCGAATCGTTGCATTTTCGACAACTTTATATATGTGAAATTATTACAAATGTCATGAAGATTGTATATAAGAAAACCTCGATGATCTCTAACATGACAAATAATTTATTTTGGATGAAAAAGGTCTACACCAAGTGAATCGAGCTTTCGTCGCTGAGGCAGAATCGAGATAACCCACCATGTCCTTAACATCAGTAACCCTAACAGTGCTGTCCATTGCACTCACCGAACCCCTTCCAACGCAGCTGCAGCCGCCTATCGGTGTCCTTGGCAGAAGACATGTTATTTTAAACATATATGTCAACATGTGCCTTTTAACGACCCATGAAATAAATCACCGTTTGAATTTAGGAGGAGGCGTGCCGGCAGCTGCACTGCACCATGCCCTCAGGCGATGTTGTTGCTTGTGCCAGAAGTGCGGCGCAGTAGGATATTCACTGATCAGCTCAGATCAAACGAGAGGGATTTTACTTTGCGGTGAATGTTCATGCATAGCAACGCCACAACAGTATTTCGTTCATGCATAGCAACGTCACAGCAGTATTTCGTTCATGCATAGCAACGCCACAACAGTATTTCGTTAATCAATGCGTTCGATCGGCTTACCAAAGAGCGGCATTCGGCTTATTGGGGCGCATAGTTCAAGACACCACAATGCAAAGTTGTTTGGTGGCCATCGTGACGTCAGAAATTACCGCATGGTGACGTCAGTCGATGACGTCAGAGCTGACTACCCGTGGAACACTGTTATACAACAAAACAGGAGTATGGGTTGCATGATTTAGCCTAAGGCTCCACGGACCCCAACGACGTGTTCATGTCTCCATTACTTCACATTGAAGTTTGACGCTGCCCCCCCCCCCCCACTAATCAATTCCACACGCACAGGATGAGCAACATCTTAAATGGACCTCTGGGCATCCGTAAGCCTGTCTCGAGAATTACTGGCAGCGGCCGTCACATTTCCCCACTGCCACGTCCCTCCATAGGCGTAGGAACAGGGGGGGGGCATGGCCCCCTCACTTTTCGGCCATTTTTGGGGGCTAAAATCTTTATCTTTGCTGTTGAGTAAAGTTGTGGATGGCAAAAGGTTCGCTAAGACGAGAAGAGCCCAAATCTGCAAAGAAATATTCCATAGGGGGGTTGGGGTACTCTCAAAACGAGATCACAGTTTCACTGGCCCCCCACTTTTCGTGACGTTCCTACGTTCCTGCGTCCCTCCCTCGCAGCTGTCCAGCAGGCGGGACGCTATAAGCTACTCACGTGGCAACTCCGTGCCATACCACGTGGCAACTCCGTGCCATACCACGTGGCAACTCCGTGCCATACCACGTGACAAGCCCGTGCCATACCACGTGGCAACTCCGTGCCATACCACGTGGCAACTCCGTGCCATACCACGTGGCAACTCCGTGCCATACCACGTGGCAACTCCGTGTCATACCACGTGGCAACTCCGTGCCACCACGTGGCAACTCTGTACCATACCACGTGGCAACTCCGTGCCATACCACGTGGCAACTCCGTGCCATACCACGTGACAAGCCCGTAATCTACCACGTGACAACCCGTGCCACAGCACACTGCGACCCCGTGCCACCACCTCTAAACACGTGACCCCGGTCCTGCGGAGGCCATCCGTCACCGGCCCTGTCCTACCAACGACTAATCCAATGCGAAGTAACGGACAACCCTCCGCTGAGCTTGACGCATGACCCGGCTCACGGATAAGTTACAACGCAGAGATCAGCGCCTTGCGTCGCATCTCTGCCATGGGGCTATGATGTAAGCAAGGGGTTACCGGGCACACGTCTATGCAATGATGATCAGACATGTCACGGCGACCGTGGCGCAGACGCGACAACCGCGGCGCGGTCGCGACAACCGCGGCGCGGTCGCGACAACCGCGGCGCAGACGCCATGGTCGTAGCGCAACCGCCGCGCCGCGATGGCCGGCATCCACGGGCGGGCTAGGCAGGCTTAGGCGAAGCGAGGCAGGCGGCGAGCCTGCCTCGCGGATAAATATTGCAGGTCTCGGTCACTGAGGACGTGTTTGCATGTACAATACTGTGATAGGTGGCAGACACAAGTGTGCATTTTTCGAACAGGGTGTCCCTGTCGCAAGTATTTCCTCCGCATGACGGCCGGCATTTGTCGCTACTGTAGGCAGAGCTTTTTGGTGAGGT
The DNA here is from genome assembly GCA_036785665.1 of Chirona hameri. Lineage (NCBI taxonomy): Eukaryota > Metazoa > Arthropoda > Thecostraca > Balanomorpha > Balanidae > Chirona > Chirona hameri. Next base: position 18,975 of record JAXIVJ010009907.1, read on the forward strand.
GTTAGCTGCAGTGGCGGATCTACGGTTGGGCAAAATGGGCAATTGCCCCCCCCCCCCAACCGATCCGTGAGGTTGTTATTTTTGTCCCGGTAAGTCGTGATTTACAGTGGCGTCAGTGGCTCAACAGTGGCGTCGCCACGGTTTCGGAACTTTTACGCGGACACATCATGTCATCGACAGTGGCGTACCCAGGATTCACTCCAGTAGGGGGCAATTTTTGCTCAGGGGGAGGAGGGCATAAGATACCCCCACGAAAAAAAATAACCGGATTTGGCCCACTATATATTTAGAGGGCATATTTTAAACTTTTTTCGAGAAAAAGAATAATTAATTTGATTTGTTACCAAAGCGGCACGTACGGACCTTCAGGGGAGGGGGAATTGCCCCGTTTGACCCCCCCCCCTTTGGTACGCCTATGGTCATCGAACACCTGGGGGGATAGGACGTCGATTCCCATCTATGAAATTCTTACGAAGATTCCAAAGTTTTTTTTAAAATATTTTTCTTAAATCGGTATTATACCATCTCTCGAGTAGGTGGCCGAAATTCTACAGTTGACTCGCGAACGAAACTTGCCCTTCCCTATAGGAAATAAACTACAGTTATTGTCTTTTAGTCCCCTTAGAAATATATGAAAACGATGGGAATGCCAAAATTCGTAACTTGTCGGCAGAGAGTTCAATCGGAATGGTCGCAGGACCCGGCGCGGGAGATGTTTAGCGTCGAAACAGCGCCTCGGAAATGTAGCAGCAAAGCCAAATAATATGTAGGTATTTTACACACTGCCCAAACATAACATTTCCAGTCGAGGCCATTCTTTAAACAAAAATCGAGCCAGTGGTTCGATTTTTTTTTATAAGAATGGCCTCTGATAAGATCCGAAAAAAAAATCACGCCATGAACGTAATTGGCACACAAATATCTGTGCCAAATACGGCAAGATGCGTGCTACCGTTTTCCCGCTAACTAAACAAAAAGAGCTTAGTGGGCGTCCAAACGCCCCACCCCAGCACGCCGTGGGTTAAGAAAGCCATCGGTCTATAAAAGCATCACTAAGTGTGCAATTGATATCTGGTAACGGTCAGGTCAAAGGTCAAAATCGACATGCCTACATGAGTTTATAGGCTATATTTTCCATCATAAGCCTTCGATTGCGATCATTATTGCCCAAAAGTGCTCTGGAAGGTATAATATATATCTCGCTTAAGCGAAAGTGAGACTGCAAGCGAAAGTCAAGGTCAGGTCACAACAGGTCAATATGCATGCGCTTAGATCTACAAGAGTCACATGATGCATGTTTTATGAATTATGTATTATTTTATGAATGATCCCATCCTGAATCTTCGTAGAATTCGATAGCGATAGTCATTTTACCACCCGACTTCATTGTAAGAGCCGATAAATTACCGAGTACCGACACCTTCTTTCTTAACCCTCGCCCTACAGGAACTTTTTTCACCTTCGCCCTATGGGGGGGGGGGGGGGTCCTAAAAATATCCCCCGTTAACTTCCAAACCAAGCAACTTAGAGCAACGCGGTAAGATCCGACATTTTGCCTGTCATGTTTGGAATCTAACAGTATGCGATTTTTAGGTTTAGGTCAACGGGTGACCTTACAGGTCAAGTGAATGGCCTAAGATCGACCAAGTACACAAATAGCGGTTTTGCTATATCCGTCGTCATTACTAAAGTGACGAGTATACAACGATTTGGTTAGCGTCAAAATGGCAAGGTTAGCTATCTGGCAATATATCGGTTTTTAGGTCTGTGCCAGTTAATGACCTCTTAGGTCACGGAAATCGTCACCATAGATGAAAATTGCTCTGCGTTTTGCATTACAGCACATGTACAGGGCGCTTAGTATACCTTCCGAACGGAGAGAGATAGAGAGACACCATAAAAAGCAGCGTGTTGCCTGTCAAGGTCATTCCAAGGGCATCCCATTTTGAGCATCTAGGTCAACTGGTGACCTTTGGGGTCAAGTCAATGGCCATTTGGGTTCTGTCATGACCTTGACGAAAAGGTCATAGGTCACGATCTAAAAGGTGTATACACTTCAAATTTGTATATGATACGTATAATTGTTATAACCTCAGCTACTGATCTCAGCCAGATGCGCCGAATGTGTAAAAAGTTATTCAAGAAAAACATAAGGGGGTCGTTTTAGGACCCCCCCCCCCCCCCCCCCCGTAGGGCGAGGGTTAAGTGAAGTTGTTATTAAGGTCAGGTCAAGGTCAGGTCACAAAGATGAAAAACTCCCAATTGATAAATATAAAGAAAAGGTATGTTTCTCGACTTATTTTGTCTCAGAAAACAGTGATGATGTTCATTTGTTCGTATTTAATTACAAATCAAAAGACCGCAATTTTAACAAATGGCGTCGTTAGTTAGGTACTCATACTTTGGAGCCATGAGACAGCCAAAAATGGTGGTATTGTTTTGAAACTTGGTTTTGGAATCGTCCATATGTGCTGCTCCAACATATATTCCGTGTTTATATATATACAAATATTTGTACCATTTATTTTTTAGTTGAACATTATATTTCTTTAATTTATGGGGTTAAAAATACAATTGTCAAACAAATAATCCTAGTTAGCCATTTTGTAGCCACTGCAATTTGTTTTTGTTTTTAAAGTTGTTCAAAATGATCATTTGTGCTAATAATGCATTATTTTAATCAAAAGAAAAAACAAACTATTCTAACTCGTTTCGATTCACTGCAATTTGCTATCTTTTTATCTTTCGTAATTGTAGTTTGCTCAAAGTTTGGACTTTGCACAATGTGTTGAATGCGCTGAATGTGCTGATTTTCTCATTAAAGTGGCGTGTAGTAAGTAAAATGTCCTAGATCTCAAAACATTTCGACAAAATTTCTTCATTTTCGCACAGAAGCCGTGAAATTGATATAGGAGAAGGTACCAAAAGTGTCACGATGATAACGTTATTCGATTTTGAGCAATTATGAATGTTCGTAAAGGAGGGCTAATATTTGCCCGCCAGTCAATTACAAGAAGATTTACAGTGTCTCCCTTAATGTCACATAGATGCCCTATAGTCTCTTGTCTAGTCGTTGGGCCTCCGAGGGCCGGCGCCGGCGGCCCGGCGGTCGATATGAGAGTGACATCGCTAGGCAGAAGAGAGCCCCCATGCCGGCCTGAGAGGATATTAAGCCGGTAAGAAATGGCCCTCGGCGTCTTTGAGAGGACCATCGATTGGCCATCAGAGGACCCTCGGTCGATTCGAGAGGGTATTCTCGGGCCTGATGGTGTTATTATCAGTCTTAATGAGTCTTATTTCGGTCTAATAGGGCCCCTGTCAGGCCTCAGAGGGCCCTCGGTGTGTGTGAAAGGGAACTAAGAGAGCATTATTCAGACCTGAGAGGGTCGTATGGAGTACTCCGGGGTTATGCCTGTCTGAAAGGGCCCTCGTCCGGTCTGAGGAGGCACGCAGCTGACCTAAAAAAAATAAGATACAAATGTTTTTTTTAGTTGGACTTGGAGTTATGAGGCTGGCATTGTAGTTTCGGTATTCCATTTGGCGCTCCAACTTTAAATATAATGAAAGCTTCACCGTCTAATCATCGCCACCGTTCTCCCCTCTGGAGCCCAGGCGGGCCAGAAGGGCCCACTGAAGCTCCATGGAGCTGGCTTTGCAGCCCCCTGGCTACATACCTGTATAGCATAACTATCACTGCAGTCACTTTCCTGTTGGTCATTGGCACTCATTCGCAAATACAATTGTCGATTGAAATCACACAAAAAGTGTCGGTTCTTTGGGCACGGTGTGTCTGGTGAACGTGTCTGGCAAGCCACCATATCTAGGGTATTTTATCAAGAAATCATCAATTTTCCAGCACCATTAAATTAATAGAATAATTCCTACCATATTTATTTTCGGAACTTACCAGATATATAAATAATTGTGAGATTAAAAATTGTGAGATTAAAATATTTCCCATTGTGCGCCTTAAAATAGTTCCTTAAACCCTTAAACTTGCACGGACAGTACGTACACATTTTTTGGAGATCTGCCAACGTGTACGGACACTGTCCGTAGTGATGCCGACGCCTATGCTGCTCACCAATTTTTCGCTGATGTCACCCAACCCTGTCACCCAACATTGGTTTGTACGCTCCCCCCCCCCCCCCCGCTCAACGACTCTTCGCGCTTAAGACCCGACCCCCCCCCCGTTCAATAACTTTTCGCCGAGGAAACGCGGAACTAAATCCCCCCCCCCCCCCCAACTCGAAACCTAGATCCGCCACTGGTTAGCTGGCTATTTTAGCGAGGTGTTGATTGGCTTTATAGTGAGGTGTTAATTGGTGTGGATTAGACGTAATACCGAAATGATCGAACGTTCTGGGCTTAATTTTCGTCGCAAAGGAATATGATGGATTTCGAAATGATATCCGAAATAATATCGAAATATATAGCCAGCTCAAAAGAGACAAGTAAATGTCATGGGGGATGGAAACGAGGCATGCCATGTATTCCCATGGCGTGTTTCATCGTCCATGTATTCCCATGGCGTGTTTCATCGTCCATGTATTCCCATGGCGTGTTTCATCGTCCATGTATTCCCATGGCGTGTTTCATCGTCCATGTATTCCCATGGCGTGTTTCATCGTCCATGTATTCCCATGGCGTGTTTCATCGTCCATGTATTCCCATGGCGTGTTTCATCGTCCAATGGCGCTCACTTAAAACGGTTACGGTGAACCTGGTCAGTTGAACGAGAACAGCCTCGAGTATTTAATGTTTGGCCGGGTTTGGAAGTGAAGATATGCTCTGAAGCGAACAATTCCCAACCAACCCAACATAACAATCGCCTAGAATTGCATGTTCCCACTTTAGTCTGAACCGAGCAACCTCGTGATACTTTTAGAGCACTGAAGTCAGAAAACACAACTGAAGCTGTCATTCAGCCAATTATGTATGAACAGCGAAGTTTCTGGGGTCATACAAGCCAACAGATATCTGAGGCGGACCCTATGTATGCTCTCGTTGGCATGTTTGACGCTTGTTACTTCGTCAGCTAGGCAGTTGCAACCAGCTCTGACACAATTTTGCTGACCCACAGACATAGACGGAAGCCGAGGAAAACGGAACTAAAACCGATGATATCGCGGGTAACATGGGTATGGGTCGTTTTTGAGTGGCAACGAATTGTGCTCGGAATATATGCGAGTAAAACCCATAGGCGTAAGAGCATGATGGCCTGGGGTCATGACCCCCACTTTTGGTAAACAATTTTGATAAAAATATAAATTTGGTTAAATCTGAGGGGAAAATCTGAGAGAGCGATAAGACAACCAAAACGAGAAGAGCTCGTAATACAGTTCGAAATGGCGGTCACTTATCACGGAAAGCATACAGATTCAGAGGTTATTTAAAGGAGATATATTTTATTTTTAAAAAGTAATAAAACATGCCTGGACCTAAGCTTGCACTCTTGCCTCTTCCAAGAAGCTTAATTAATGTTCGCAAGCTTGAGCATTTGTGGCATTAAAATACTATTTCAATAACAAAGGCATCAAATTAGAAACCGACATGGCAACGACGACACCAGCTCCAACGTAATAGCAGCGTGACGTCTAAAAATGGGACAGCAACGTGATGCTTTGGTAATGTATGCCAATAACATTACCCTGTGACATAAGTTCGGATGATACACTCTGTGCACTGCACAAATGGGAAAAACGAATGTCTCGTCCCAAACCAAATCTTCAAAACAAACATGCACTTTGTCTTGTCCCTCCATAGGCAACAAGAATGATTGCCGAGAGAGTCCTCATTTGATAGTCAGATCAAATAAAAACAGTCACGGAAACTCCAACACCTATATTAGGCGCGAACCACACGCCAGCCCAGACAAGTGCATTAGGAACAATCCCGATCGCCTATCACGCCTCCAGGCGCAACGGAACGTGGAACAGCAACGCTGAAGTGATTCAACTTTCCAAGATGCACCTGCCCACCCGGGCATGAACATAACCGTCTCCGAAAACCCTCATTAATATACCGCAAACACTTCGCGGTGGGAAATATCATGGGCATTGTTATTTGTTACTAAACATCACTGGCGGATCTAGGGTTCAAGTTGCGGGGGGGGGATACAATTTCGCTCCCTTTTATCAGCGAAAAGTTGTTGACCTGAGGGGGGTGGGGGTGGCGTCGGGTCGTCAGCGCCAATAATCGTTGAGCGGGGTGTGGGGGGAGGGCGGGGGGGGGGCATCGGGTCCTCAGCGCGAAAGAGTCGTCGTTGACCGGAGGGGGGGGGGGGGGGTAGTTTTTCATAATTATCACTTCTTACAGAAAATGCAGGTACGCGCTGGGGGAGGGGGGATACTGGTATTGAATGCCCCATGCTCCTGTTGGGGGGGGGGGGGATTTGCCCCTAATGTCTCCCCGGATCCGCCAGTATTCTGCAGTGGTAGGGCTACCACTGCAGAAATAATAATAATAATAGTTTATTGCATACCTACTCGGTACATATCTGGAAATCCATCCATAGCTACAAAAATAAGAAAATTGGGAAATGTTTGTTTTTACTGAACCTATTTACCCTACTTAATACTAGTAGACGTATTCCACACAGCATAGGTACCTATACATGGAAATTCCCTCACGCGCTCTTCAGCAGGCGAGACCAAAGGCTGCGACACTGTGTGTAGAATAATATAACTTACGTTGATTGTGAATCGTTTCAGATCAAAAATAGCGCCAGACGCGCCACTTTCCCTACTGCTACCAAAATGCTACCAAATAGAGGAAACACGAACGAGGCAAAAGCAAACGATAATTTATTTCGCAAGAAGTTATTTTTCGCAGTCAGTACCCATTTGTCATCATGTCTCAGCGTTGTTTTGTGTGGGAGGGGGGCTAATTTATATTGCAGCCCCGTCGAGCGTGGAATGGGGAGGCTTTTGCCCCTGCCCCTCCCCCCTTGGATCCACCAGTGCTAAGCATATATATATATCATCATTATGCAACATTGCTATTTACTTCGCCTTAGGCTTGCAAGATATCTGCAACACAATTTATTCAGGCAATGGCCATTTCATTGGCGAACAACGAGCGTGAGAGAAAGATGGCGATTTGTCATTTTACTTTAGCGAATGGCCTAATTGCATGCTGCCTTTTACTTGGAATCTGTGATTTATTTGGCATGCGGTAATGAAAGCCGCAGTTGCAGACTTTATGGCCGCATAAACGGGCCGAAATGGACAATGGAGCAGTGGCAGTGCCGCGGGGAATCCACATGGTCAGATAACGAACCACCACCGCACGGACGGCGCCAGCATCGCGCCAATCGTCTCCAACAAACAACAAATACACCATGCCTGATGTTAAACCTTCACAGATTTATAGTCATTGCATGAAGCAGTAAGTGCACCAAAACTTTCCATCAAACGATAAACGCTTTCTGATCTTGCATCAAACATATAACAGTAAAAACGGCCGGGCCTTGCAGCATAACATCGGAAAGATCCCAGACCTTCCGTGGAATATTGAACAGTACAGTACATCAATCGGATGTTGGAACTCCCAAACATTTCAGCAGTGAAAATTTCTATGCGCTTTTGTGAGACAACCGCAGGACGAAATCCAATTTTGCACGAAGTATACTGCCAGCCATAAGACCTCCATGTGGCATTTTCTCTGTATTCTATCACTTGCTATATGTGTGTAGTGCACACCCACCAATACTGCACCCCTACGCGAACCTCAAGCGGCCCATAGCCGGACCATTCACGGACCACACACAGACTTCGACCAAGTCTCGGGACTTCGACATCGCAGACTCGCCCCCTCGACCGCCGCCGGCGCCAGGCACACGTCACACAGGTGTCACTGAGCACCCGCGTATTAGCAACGCCACCCTACGCCCCCGACGCCTCATACCACCCCGGTAACCTGTGACACACACCATACAACAACTGGTGTAAACGACGGTGCAGCAAGTGGTGGCAGCGACAGCTGAAGGAAGAACGAGCAATGGGTGCATTGATAGGGCTCTATGTTTACACTAGTGGCAAACAATCTGTACCTCAGCGAAGCCCGAAAATAACACATTTTATAATTAATTACATCAGTAACCCTGAGGAAAAATCATGACGCTTCGTCAACACCCCACCTATATTCCCACCCTATGTACACGCATGATTACCTCTCAGATCTACGCAAGGACGCTGAAGATGAGACCGAGTCCCATCTGGTGTTCGATTGCGACGAAGTCGTTCCAAGGTCAGTGTCAGTGTCAGCGAGGCCTCTGTCGGAGTCTGCCGGCCTGGCGACAGACGCCGATGGATAAACATCGATATTGCATCCAGACCTTCTATCGATCTTCCATCTTACACCGATGAAACTTAAAAACTTGCTGTCCACTTGTGGACATATTTTAAATCATCTTAAGTCATTTCACCTCGGGCCCTCTTGCTTGCGGTGTTCGGAACCTTTCAATACATCAATATCATCCATGTGTTGTTATCGTGGTATGATTTCGAAGTTCTCCACCACTGT
>JAXIVJ010009907.1:32500-49264 GCA_036785665.1 Chirona hameri
GATCTCGATGCTTACAAGTACGTCTGTTCGCAGGACCGGATGTTTTCAATAAATCGGTACACTCGTAAACAATGCGAATGCATATCTCGTCCCTTCTGTGCGCTTTTATGACATCCAAAACACCAAACTCTGCGATCGTGCAGCAAGTTCTTCTCATTTGTTTCACCATCGCCCGCAGCGCCGGCCCCCGGTTCGGGCCGGGCAGTCGGTCGACCCGGTGTGAATTCACTCAGTCGGATAATATCTGTACAGCGAAGGCTCCAGGTGTGGAAAACTGACACTCAGCCAGTGTCCAGCCGTCAGTCTCCGATCTAACCATCTCACCTGCTGACCAGTCTCCGATCTAACCATCTCACCTGCTGACCAGACAGCCAGTGCCCAGCCGCCAGTCTCCGATCTAACCATCTCACCTGCTGACCAGACAGCCAGTGCCCAGCCGCCAGTCTCCGATCTAACCATCTCACCTGCTGACCAGCCAGCCAGTGCCCAGCCGCCAGTCTCCGATCTAACCATCTCACCTGCTGACCAGCCAGCCAGTGCCCAGCCGCCAGTCTCCGATCTAACCATCTCACCTGCTGACCAGCCAGCCAGTGCCCAGCCGCCAGTCTCCGATCTAACCATCTCACCTGCTGACCAGACAGCCAGTGCCCAGCCGCCAGTCTCCGATCTAACCATCTCACCTGCTGACCAGACAGCCAGTGCCCAGCCGTCAGTCTCCGATCTAACCATCTCACCTGCTGACCAGTCTCCGATCTAACCATCTCACCTGCTGACCAGCCAGCCAGTGCCCAGCCGCCAGTCTCCGATCTAACCATCTCACCTGCTGACCAGCCAGCCAGTGCCCAGCCGCCAGTCTCCGATCTAACCATCTCACCTGCTGACCAGCCAGCCAGTGCCCAGCCGCCAGTCTCCGATCTAACCATCTCACCCGCTGACCAGTCTCCGATCTAACCATCTCACCTGCTGACCAGTCTCCGATCTAACCATCTCACCTGCTGACCAGACAGCCAGTGCCCAGCCGCCAGTCTCCGATCTAACCATCTCACCTGCTGACCAGACAGCCAGTGCCCAGCCGCCAGTCTCCGATCTAACCATCTCACCTGCTGACCAGTCTCCGATCTAACCATCTCACCTGCTGACCAGTCTCCGATCTAACCATCTCACCTGCTGACCAGCCAGCCAGTGCCCAGCCGCCAGTCTCCGATCTAACCATCTCACCTGCTGACCAGCCAGCCAGTGCCCAGCCGCCAGTCTCCGATCTAACCATCTCACCTGCTGACCAGTCTCCGATCTAACCATCTTACCTGCTGACCAGCGAGCCGCGCCGGCGGCACGAGGAAAAACTGACCAAAACTCTTTACAGAATGGAATGACTTTTGAATTCGTACTACGAAAAGCAACACAACAAATATCTTGTATTTATTAAAACTTTCCGATGGTGGCTGGTCCGATGGGGTTTATTAGATAAATTGTGTTTGATGTTGTTTTCGTAGCATGAATTCAAACATTTCCACCATTGCTTGGCGAGTTTCGTTGCTTTTTAATCTGCCCAGCCTGCACACTGGACAGGGCGGTCGGGTGGCGGGGGCCCGGGCCCCCAAGGGAGGGCCGATACATGGGCCCACTTGGGACGGCGAACGGCGCCGCAGACTAAACTTGCAGAAATATTGCATCAGTTATAATAAATATAATTATATATTTGTGGTCATCATTGTGGAATGGTGTATATCCATTGCAAACGTGATGAAATTTACCTGCAAGGGTATGGTGCTATGTAGAAAAAAGCCACAACTTCGACGCCTTACTTTGAACATTCTTCGGTTGCCCGTACGACTTCCGGCTTAATCGTCAAAACAAAGACCCCAGCGATGTTGTTTTGTCGTCGCTGATCCCCACAAGGGAGTGAAAACATGTGTTGATTATTGGGGCCGCAAAGGGACGCGACCGCGAGGACAAGTCTCGGAAGACTAGCAAGAAGTGGGGAAATCATCGTTGGCGTCGAAAACTACGGGCAAAAACCTATGTTCCAGAATTCGTCGAATCTCTCCAACCACTCTCAACTCTGCCCAACATCTCCGTTGTAGGGAGTGCGCATTTGACAGCCACCCATCTCCTACAACCCAGGCCAATGCATGAGCAGCACTCGACTCTCCTCAGCCCGCACTGTGCCGACGTCGCCGCCAACGCGCACCGGTCTCCGAGCATTGCAGTTCACTGGGGCCGCGTCGGAACGGACGAAGCCGTCGAGGCCGCTCAGTCAGCACCGGCATCCTGGACGTCATTGGGCTCGATAGCGGAGTCACAGGAGTCAGCAAATAGCAGAGCTATTTTTACGCCGCAGAAAGACGGCGTATTGCGTATTTCCGGCGTGGCTGGCGGAGTGATGAGGTGTGCGCACTGCAGCAATGACGAATGACGAAGGATGTGCTCGGAATGTCTTGAAACAATAGCTCATGTCTCGCACGTGCATTTTTCGCGTGTACACTTGCTCTAGCACCATAAAGTCACTCTAACAATTAGTTTCAATAAACTGTGGGATTTCTGTAAAGAACTTTTACATCTGTGCATGTCAAACACAATGGCTTATTCATTAAGCTCTGTTTGAAATATGACGTCATTTTAACCACCAACTGATTTGAATCAAAGCATAATCACATGTCAGACACTTATCGTTGCAGCTTGCACGTCATATCTCACAAGCTGTGATGATCCTGTCATACTTGAGGAAAAAATTAGCTACTGAGGAAAAATCAACGATAACTGGGTCGAAGTCGGTTATGGAATTTTTTTGAAGCATTGCTATTAAAAACAACAGATAAAACGCATTCACATATAGCAAGCTTCCCTTGCAAGTATGTGGACCTTTGGAAGGCAAATACTTTTCATTTGCTTTTTCAAGATACAACTACAAAAATCTTCATAACCGTGAAGCAAGTTTTGGTCGATTTTCCCTCTGAGCAGCTGGGACAGGCTTCAAAGACACCGGGAAGCCGATCGCCTCGGGGCGGGGCAGCGCTGGTGGTGGCAGCCGATCGCCTCGGGGCAGGGAAGCGCTGGTGGTGGCAGCCGATCGCCTCGGGGCAGGGAAGCGCTGGTGGTGGCAGCCGATCGCCTCGGGGCAGGGAAGCGCTGGTGGTGGCAGCCGATCGCCTCGGGGCAGGGAAGCGCTGGTGGTGGCAGCCGATCGCCTCGGGGCAGGGCAGCGCTGGTGGTGGTACCGTTTGTTACATAGAAAAAACACTCGGCCACGCAGCGCTCCACACTGTTCGCCGTATTCTCACTAAGCATTGGTTGCAGTCGCTGCAGCATGGTAGACCAAATGCAACAGGTGAGACGGAACAAGCAAGTGTGGGCTCCAACCCGCCTGCGACACAGTTTCTTACCCAGAACTTTAGGGGCTGGCCTGGGTGCCTGAACTGTATTGCGACAAGCGACAGAAGTTTAAACAATGTACATTGTACAGCCTTTAAATACAAATATGTAGGTATTCAAAGCTCAAGTGAAATGCATGCCTAATTCCAACGCTTCGTGTCTATTCGTCGCTACGCAAGCCGAAAGTTGTAAAGAAATGCATCCCCACGTGCAAACGATAGCTCTGGTGAGCCAGCGAACTTGCCCGGGTCTAAAAACGTCAGCTCTACGTAGCAAGACAGTGATCGCAACTCCTCCGCAGGGTACATAAGCGTGCTCCAATTGCGCTTGGACGTGTCCCTCGCGATACTTGGAAACTCACAGTAGCGAGTTCGCCGGTGATGGGTGCAATCACAGCCAATTAGAAACAGCTAACTTGCGGTCTCCTTCGCATCCCACGATCGGTCGGTGCAAATGCTGTGTGGAGAGGAAAATTGAAAGAGTCTTGCCACACGGTTACGAAAGATTTTGGAGTGCATATTTCGAAAGCCGCATGCAGCCGCATGCAAAATGTGTTAATTATTGATGATCACATGTCTGAGGACTTTCGATAAATGCATAACCAGTGACCGCTGTTCTTCCATAGCATCAGCTCAAAAGTCATCGAAATCATGTATAACAAGTTGTTGCCATTTTTCGTCTGCGGTTGCATTAGGACAGCAGCCCCAGACAGCGCCAAACATGAGTTCAGCAATGCATGCAGACTGTAGAGGCCAGATGCAGTTGGCTAAGAGCATAAAACGGCGAAACTGTCTGATGATTACGTCATAATCTCTCATCTCCAGTTATGATGATGGTGATTATGCCTTTAGGGCGCCACAACTGCTAGGTTACTGCCGCCCTCCGTCTTCGGTCAGCAGTCCACCACCTATGCAACAATTGTTTGATATGCATAACCCGCTGTCGGCGCCGACAGTGCATAACCCTCTGTCGGCGCAATCTTCGGCCATGTCAGGCAAATGACGAATCAACCGTGCAGAAGAGCAATTACCTATAATTTAAAGCAATCAGTCACGGGCGGTAATTCACATGAGGACCAGTCTGCGGTACAGGAACTTCACTTCCCCTACAGCGCGCTCGCCGCGGTACCCCTCCTCCCCCATTAAGCTGGAGTGACGTCGGCCTTCTGAGTTCATCGACCTTCTGACTCTCAGCTTTGGTAGTGAATGCCTGGTTTGTTTGTTTGTTGTTTATTTCAATGATGGACATTATGTATGACACGATGTTATACGATTGGATTGGCGCAGAAGCAAAACACTTAATTACAGGCGCCCCTCCAACAACCACGCAAAAATAAACAACCAGTCATAACCGCCACCAGGAGACCCGCGCACCCCGCCCACCTGTCCGGTCCGTCAGTTCGTGCGGGCCGCACGTCCGCCGCCGCGACTGTGTCGGCCCCCACGCAGCGGTCAGAGACGACATCCCCTCCTCACTGCGCGAAGTGCCGCCACCTGCCGGCGGCGCACGCCCGGCCCGAAGGAGTCACGTCCGCCAACCGTGAGCTGCTCGCGCCCGCCGGAGATCCTTACAAATCGCATGGTCTGGAGAATGCATTTTGGGGAAATATTTACTATCCGGCCCGACATGTTGGTCCAAGTTATCACCAGTGAACACTTCGGAATGTACTGAGTTGCTGGTCTTGGCTGAGGTCACCAAAGTTTGGGATGGTATAAAGTGAACTTTCGCGGAGCATTGTAATTCTGGCCTGACGATAAAGGGGACAGTTGAGGACAAAATGTGTTTGATCTTCGTATGGGTAACCACACAAGCATGAGGGACTGGCTGTAGTTTGATTTCGAATTAGGAACATATGTGCGTTGAGTTTGACAATCCCATCCTCAACCTATATAGGATGTAAGATATTCCCCAGCCTGAGTCCAAAGCTGTGGTTCATTGGCGGGCACACTGGTGTGCGCTGGTGCCTAATGCCTGGTCACTGGTGTCTGGTGCATGGCGCCTGGTCACTGGTGCCTGGTGCATGGCGCCTGGTCGCTGGTGCCTGGTGCATGGCGCCTGGTCACTGGTGCCTGGTGCATGCCGCCTGGTCACTGGTGCCTGGTGCATGGCGCCTGGTCACTGGTGCCTGGTGCATGGCGCCTGGTCACTGGTGCCTGGTGCATGGCGCCTGGTCACTGGTGCCTGGTGCATGGCGCCTGGTCACTGGTGCCTGGTGCATGGCGCCTGGTCACTGGTGCCTGGTGCATGGCGCCTGGTCACTGGTGCCTGGTGCATGGCGCCTGGTCACTAGTGCCGGGTGCATGGCGCCTGGTGTCGTTTGCAACGGACTGCACATCCCACCGTTGCCACAGCCGGTAATTGCACACGTGATTACATTTCCAGCGGAGTGGGCCCGGCCCTCTCCAAACGGGACCCCTACTCTGCACGGGACACGCCATTACCGCCGCAACAGCAGCGCTTCGACGAAAACCAAGACTGCGTGCGGACACAGAATTAAAACGTCCATTCACGATGACGGCACCGCCGGCACCCATTGCATTAGCTGCACGACCCACCAGTGAATGAGCATCGTTCAGCTATTTGGGGAATGAAGCGCAGGCGGTGCCCTGGGGCGTTATGGTGAGCATTGTCGCCAAGAGAGTGAGGGACAGTTATAGCGGGGGAATGGCCGAGTTATCGGGATAATTACAGGTGTTGGACTCCTGTAGTCGGGACGAAAATAGGCGTAAATTAGGTGCTTACGAGTAGACAGCGTTTTAACTTGGGGATTATTGGATGGGAAGTTGAGTGTCTAGTGATGAGATGAAAGGTACTTCACGCGTCTTTGATTGCACCACAATAATAGGTTACTACCTTCAAATTAAGCGCATGCAAAGGAAGAAAAGGTTGCATGATCTATATTCAAGCCATACATCAGCTCATAACAATTGTTTACATAACGATTGTCCGACTATCTTACTGAGATTCAAACAATCGCTTGTCCTTGCCTTATTTCCACCCACCAATTATCCACAAAGGATCGTCGCCACCAGGGGCTCCGCCACAGCAGAGGACGAGGGGGACGTGTCCCCCCCACACATTTTCAGATTTTAACATTACGCCTATGTGCGTTGCATGGAAATAATCGTCTTCAGAATGCTTCCATCCCTCCAACTTCCGGAAGGTGGCGGCGCTCTTGATCGCCACATGGCAACCCGTCGGTTCGTCCAAACAGTTTGCGAGGCCTGGCCTGGGTCCAAAACAACACGGGGCCATCATGCAGTTAATGTGGAAGTCGGATTACATATGAATAATTGCTGACGCGGGAGACCACCATGACCACAATATAACTAGACAGCAGACAAGTCTCCCCTCGCCGTCCCTAACTCACCTAGCCGACCCACATATCATCATGCTACGCAAACAGTGGCCCCACATGAATGTGGTCGGTCACACATACTCGTCGTGCACCGTCGTGCTCGGTTACACGTGCTCGTCGTGCTCGGTTACACGTGCTCGTCGTGAATTGAATGTGGCCCGACCCGTCGAGCATGTGCAATAATTTGTTTTTAATCTATAAGCATGTAAACAGCTCCGTTCCATCTCCATGGCAACCGTTCCGCGTCCGTTGGCACTTGGAAGCCACCGTGCCCTGGAGCTGCTTCCTGGCTCTGGCTGCTGGGCCAGCCGTGCAGCGGCGCTCGTAACATAAACCAAACGGGGCCGCGGCCACACACAGGCGTGCAAGGGGCGGCAGCACGCGACAATGCATCCCACCTGGCACCCCGCCCGACACCCCTATACCCCCCCCCCCTCCCCACCAGAGGGAGAGCGAGGTCACGACAAGGGCGGGGTCAATGTGCACTTGTGCAGCTTCCGGGGGCCGGGAGAGGAGGGCAAGGGAGGGGGCGGAGGGAGGGGGCGAACTCCGGGGTGACTCAACCGTACTGGGCAAATCGATAGAGGGGTACGCAACACGCAGAGCTTCGAACTGCCAGAGCCATACCACCTTCCCAGATGCAGCACACACATTCAGGCATGATCAACGGCAGAGTCACGAAAGAAAACTTAGGCATGGAAGGTAGAGCAAAACGCCTGGAGGTTTGACAGACTTCGATGTCAGAGAGCAAACGTGGCGAAAATCACCAGAAGCCAACGAATGGTTCCTGGAATTCTCCATTGCCTGAGCTGGAGGAGAATCATATTATCAAATTCCTCTCTCAGGTCAATATCCACCACTTGACAACAACAACCCAGCCACCCCCACCACCGCGCTCTGCCGACGCCCCGGGCGTTCCTTGCTCTCCACCCACGCCCCCGCCCCTCATGCCGGCGGCTCTGCCCGCAGGCGGCGGGTGACCTTGAGGGGGCGCCGAGGGCGTCTCCAGGACGCCCGTCCGTCTGTCTGTCTGTCTGGGGGCGGACGGGACAGACCGGGCGGGCCGAGAGGCAGCGAGAATTGACCAACACTGGACTGCCCGGCCCGGGTCCTATAAATCCGTCCTGCGTCGGCCGCTCGGGGAGACCGGTATGCAACGCGGATGCGAGGCGGCCAGCGCCTTGCATGGGCGTCAGGATATCAAGGCCTCCCGTAGATATTATGGCCGACAGGACAGCGAATGGTAATTGCGAACCGAGAGGCCCGGTCGATAACCCGCAGAGGTCAATGAAACGGTCGGTTCAGAGCGAGTGACGGGGTCATGGACTACGATGAGAAGATGACAGCTTCGCATTGCTTAGTTTCCGAGTCTTTTCTTGGAGATGCCAGACCTATCACAAGGTTTAGTCGATCAATGTCAAATATGAAAATCTAGCGTACCAGAAATGCGAACAAGTGTTCGCAGACACACCATTTTTGCGTTAAATCTCACATCAGCATATCTTTCTGAACGCAACAGACACAGACAGAAACGGGAGTGAAGACGGATACCAGACGAATACCAGCTATGCCGGCAAACACGAGGCCATCCGCATTTCACCAGTTTGGAGTCCTGGCATGCCATGCCACCGATTTGAGATTCGCCCAGGCCCACGCCAGACCCGGCCCACGTCAGCCCCGACCAACGTCAGCCTCGGCCCACGTCAGCCTCGGCCCACGTCAGCCCCCGGCCCACGTCAGCCCCGGCCCCCGTCAGCCCCGGCCCCCGTCAGCCCCGGCCCACGTCAGCCCCGGGCAGAGTTGTGGCACTGCTGTCCGCAATATATACCCCCATTACTCAGTACGGTGCTGTTAGAGAAAATGTGGCCAGGCCCCGGAGCCCCGGGCCGATGGTAACCACAAGCCCCGCTGCGTTACCACTCTGGAAATATGTTACCACTCTGGCACTACGTTACTACTCCTGCACTTCGCGTTCCTCGGGCATGACAATGCAATTGTATGCCGCATTAGGGGCGTTGAAGGTCTGGGCGCGATAATGAACAGTCAAATAAATAGCGATGCGACGCCATAAGTGTCTCTGTGGGCGCGAAATGCGGTTAGCTAGGAGTGGTTAACTCGGAGTTAATGGGTCCAAGCGTTGTGTCAATGGCTCGTTATTATGCGGTGCATACATACAAGTTCACATATGTTCCTCGGCAATTACGAATTCGCAGTGAAACGTAATTAATTAAAAGATAAATGTGACCACCGTTTTACAACATGAGTAATACGTGAAAATATGTTGATTTAGGAGGGAAACGGCATGCGTAATATTTAAGAAGGTGGTCTTTAAAGGCAATGTTTCACCTTTGTATTGGTTTTGAACTGATATAGATATTATTAGCTTTGACCGTTATTTAAATGTCTAAATTATTAAGGTCATTTTCCTCAAAACTTGTCCGTTTTTAAGCAATTGAATTTCGAATTTTCCAAATAGGGTCTAGGCTAGTGCCGCCGCTGATTGGCTGACAGCCACTTCAAGATTGTTGGTCCTGGAAGTCAGACGACCTGTATTTCTCGAACCTTGGCGAGAACGATGTAAACAACGGCCAACGCGATAGGTTGCGGTCCAAGTTGAAGTTGTTCGCGTTGTTTGAAGTCTCAAATGATTATTAAAAGAAATGAGCTATCGCAATGCCTCGCACTCGTCATTGTGTTCTGTGGGGGAGAAGACACGGTGACCCCGTTTCCATGGGCACCTCTAATCCTCCTTGATCGCGATGAGTGCTGTGATCGCGATTACGCGACCCATGGAAACTCCTGTAATCCCTTCCCCAGGCCGAGCGGTAATCCCGTCTCTAATCCCGGTACCGTTTGAGCTGAGCGGGCTTGATCGGGATCAGGGGAAAAACAGTCCCACTCCCACAGCGACCCTAAACCTTTCCACCCATCCTGAACAATAGCTCGGGCCGGCGGGCCAGCGTGCCCGCCGCACCGGCCCCTCCGCCCTGTGCCCTCCTATCCAAACACCCCGGGTGGCGGCCCGGTGCCCGGCGCACAAATCCACGCTGATCCCTTATTTTTCTGCGAGCGTCTGAGCCGCTCAGTAGCGGATTAGCCAAGGAAACATGCCGCGTGATCCGGATCACGGCCACGCCGCTGAGCCTGATCTAATCCTTCTGTAATCCACCTGCCCATGGACACGGGGTCACTTACACAATGTTTGTATTTAAGTCGCCAGAATTGTATTGAAACGATTGTGCCATATTTTGGCAGCGTAAAGGTTTTCTCTATAGCTCTCTATAGCTCAATAATGACCATCATCCCAAATTTAACAACTTAATTAGTATAAAGTTAAGTGACTTTTCGATAGACAAAATATCACCATGTTTTCAGCAGCACTTACTTCATATTTTCGACTACAACCAGCGTATATGACAACTTTCAGAAAGGTGAAAAGTCACATACGCAAAAGTCCCTTTAAGTCACATACGCAAGCTCAGGAAACCAAGAATATCCGCTGATTGGTCCAAGAGACCCAAACGAAATTGCATCGATGCTGCTCGCCGGAAATGTAAATAGCTGCTTCTGTGGGGAAGCAGAAACATTCGATGGGTAAAACTAGGTGCTCATGATACCGGCCACCCGATTCGCCCTCACTATCCAACGAAAGGTTCTGTAGGAATACTGCAGGGAATGTTCTATAGGAATGCTGCGGGGAAGGCTCCTTGGCAATAGCCTAGGAGCTCCTCGGCCTCGGCTTCTATAGCTCCTGAGATGCTTGGCTCCCCTCAGACATATTTCACACGCTGGTATGTCGCTTAGTTAAGCCGAGAGCGCTCTACAGTGTTACGAAACTGTCGCTCAGGGGTGTAGGATCCTATTCAGTTGAGGGGGCTTCAGCCCCCCAGCTTGGCTTCAGCCCCCATCCCCTCAACTTGGTCGAGGAAGTGGGTCAAAACCGGGGATAAATCTGTATTTTTGTGGATTTTGATGGTACTTTAAGCGATTTTTCCCAGCTCAGCCCCCCCCCCAACTTTACTGGAGAAGCTGCGCCCCTGCTGTCGCTTAGTTAAGCAGAGAGCGCTCTATAGTTTTACTTAGTTAAGCAGAGAGCGCTCTATAGTTTTACTTAGTTAAGCAGAGAGCGCTCTATAGTTTTACTTAGTTAAGCAGAGAGCACTCTATAGTCTTACTTAGTTAAGCAGAGAGCGCTCTATAGTCTTACTTAGTTAAGCAGAGAGCGCTCTATAGTTTTACTTAGTTAAGCAGAGAACGCTCTATAGTCTTACTTAGTTAAGCAGAGAGCGCTCTATAGTTTTACTTAGTTAAGCAGAGAGCGCTCTATAGTCTTACTTAGTTAAGCAGAGAGCGCTCTATAGTCTTACTTAGTTAAGCAGAGAGCGCTCTATAGTCTTACTTAGTTAAGCAGAGAGCGCTCTATAGTTTTACTTAGTTAAGCAGAGAGCGCTCTATAGTTTTACTTAGTTAAGCAGAGAGCGCTATATAGTCTTACTTAGTTAAGCAGAGAGCGCTCTATAGTCTTACTTAGTTAAGCAGAGAGCGCTCTATAGTCTTACTTAGTTAAGCAGAGAGCGCTCTATAGTCTTACTTAGTTAAGCAGAGAGCGCTCTATAGTTTTACTTAGTTAAGCAGAGAGCGCTCTATAGTTTTACTTAGTTAAGCAGAGAGCGCTCTATAGTTTTACTTAGTTAAGCAGAGAGCGCTCTATAGTCTTACTTAGTTAAGCAGAGAGCGCTCTATAGTCTTACTTAGTTAAGCAGAGAGCGCTCTATAGTCTTACTTAGTTAAGCAGAGAGCGCTCTATAGTTTTACTTAGTTAAGCAGAGAGCGCTCTATAGTTTTACTTAGTTAAGCAGAGAGCGCTCTATAGTTTTACTTAGTTAAGCAGAGAGCGCTCTATAGTTTTACTTAGTTAAGCAGAGAGTGCTCTATAGTTTTACTTAGTTAAGCAGAGAGCACTCTATAGTTTTACTTAGTTAAGCAGAGAGCGCTCTATAGTTTTACTTAGTTAAGCAGAGAGCGCTCTATAGTTTTACTTAGTTAAGCAGAGAGTGCTCTATAGTTTTACTTAGTTAAGCAGAGAGCACTCTATAGTTTTACTTAGTTAAGCAGAGAGCGCTCTATAGTTTTACTTAGTTAAGCAGAGAGCGCTCTATAGTTTTACTTAGTTAAGCAGAGAGCGCTCTATAGTCTTACTTAGTTAAGCAGAGAGCGCTCTATAGTTTTACTTAGTTAAGCAGAGAGCGCTCTATAGTTTTACTTAGTTAAGCAGAGAGCGCTCTATAGTTTTACTTAGTTAAGCAGAGAGCGCTCTATAGTTTTACTTAGTTAAGCAGAGAGCGCTCTACAGTGTTACGACACTTCTATCATCTGGTGAGCTCATCACCTGATCAGTGCTCACGGTGTGAGCTCATCGCCTGCTCAGTGCCCACGGTGTGAGCTCATCGCCTGCTCAGTGCTCACGGTGTGAGCTCATTGCCTGCTCAGTGCTCACGGTGTGAGCTCATCGCCTGCTCAGTGTCCACGGTGTGAGCTCATCGCCTGCTCAGTGCTCACGGTGTGAGCTCATCGCCTGCTCAGTGCTCACGGTATGAGCTCATCGCCTGCTCAGTGCTCACGGTGTTGAGATAAGCTCACTTAACACGCGCACTGGAGGGGGACGAAATCCGCCCCCATCCTTTGTTGTGAATATCTCCTGATTGTACCTGCCAATGTGCATCATTTTTGGTGTACCTGCCTAAAAATGAACAGCGCGTCGTCGAAAGTAAGAAAAATACAACTCGGCCGAAAACGTTGTAGTTATATAGGCCACCAAAGTAACAAAAGGCTTCGAAATGTCTCCAAGATGACTGCAATGAAATGTTGATATGTAAATGACCCGAGGTCAAAAGCCCAGCGTGCCAGTGCCAGAGAGTGGACGTCTTTCCTCGAAATGACCGCTCTACGGTGACAGAAATAGCCATGTACCCTGTTCAACTCCATCGTAAATCTGCTGAGAGCATATGAACATCTTATCAGCCACTTTGCCGCCCATCGCCGCCCGATTCATTGTGACACTGCCCTTATATGTCTCATCAGGCGGGCGAGCCGGTAAACGGCATGTATGATGCTTGCTTACTGCTTTGTAATGCAATGATTCACTCAAGTGATCCACGGTGCATTGCGTCTGCATTTGCATGTTTCCGGAGGGTTTGAGTATGACGTTATCGTACAATAGACCGTGTGTTGAGAGCATATGATTCTGGGGGTATTTGCTGTAATTTGGCAACAGTACCGCCTTCCCTATTTCGTGTTACCCTTTACTGACATTTTAACTTTTCTTTTTAAATTTCGTTTGCCCTTAAAGGGAATATAACACCTTGGTAAAAGTACGTGGAATGATGGAAAAGGGTGTCCTGATTACGGTTTTGGCATTCGCTTTTGCGAAAAAGTAGCAATTTGTTGTAATTGGAAAAATAATAATATTATTACATGCGACGTCACAAGAATCTTGCGTCACCAAAACGAGTTGTGACGTCATACCGGCAAAAGTATATCCTTGAAACAAAATATGTAAACTACACTAACAACCTCGTTCGCTGGGTCGCGACTCGCGAGTAATATTGGTCGTGATTGAAAATGTGTGAATGTTTGCACTTTGGCCTTGTATGAGTGGAGTTGGATTGGCGTTGCGTGAACACATACTCATACATGTGCATGTGCATAAATAAATGTGATATACCTACCCATAAATGTGTGTATATGTGTGTTCATCGGTGTGTATGGGTGTGTGTGTGTGTGGTGGATGTAAATAAATGTGTGAATGTGCAGCGCATGCAGTGAACTGCAGTGAATATTGCTGCTACCGATACGAGCCACTCATCAAAAGGTGCGCCTTTTCGAGACGCGTGTTGGCATTATTTTCAATTGGAAATCCAATACAAATTGGCAAAATTATGACAAATAATATTTCTAACTCGGTATCAACATCAACTAAAAACAAACATTGTCAAAACTCAATCGTTATATTGCAGGTACCGCGACCAGCCATCCATACAAAATACGCCTTTTCACGAAGCATGCTTTGTAATTTTCAATTGGAAATCGGTTCAAAATTGACCAAATTATTTACTAGTATGCTGTTTCAGTTCCAGTCATAGTATGAAGTTTCTTGTCACATGATGTTTCAGATTTGTCGTGTTTGCCTTGGACCACAACAGCGGCGATAACGCAATCTAGCAGGGCCTATTTTAAGGGAAAACCACTGGGGGGCAAAACTTTTTTGGGCATCTTTTTGTGGCAAAAAGGTACCCCCCATTTTTTTTTCTCCGCGGATTTGGGACGGTCACCTTATTTTGGTATTCTAGCTTAAGTAATCACTTTTCGAATTCACAAAAAAAATATTTGGTGAACATTTTTCCGAGAAAAAACAATATTTTGGGGGGTCAAAAAAAAATCACAAATCCGATAGAGCCATTTGGAATAAAATGTAATTTCCTTTCTTTTGGCGTTTTTATTTGCAATTCGCTTTGAAACCCTATTTTTTACAATGTGTCAAATATTTATTGTTTTTACACCAAAAATGACATGACATGACATCATTTAAAACATGAGTATCTCCCAAAATACTATATTAATTTCATTGAAATTTAGTGAGAAGACGTAAAATTGATGCAGTATAAGGTATGGAAAGTTTCATATTGATATCTATCACAGTTTGAAAGTTATTGAGAAAATCCGGGAGGGGGCAGAACCTGCCTCCCCCCCCCCCCCCACCACCAGCAGGGCGCGCGTCACCGGGGCTGCTGGAATTGCATCAGGTGCGCTGTTTTGTCCATCATTGAAAGCAAGGGATATATAAAAACTTCAAATTCAATCACTTGAGAGGGAAAAAAACTTCCGATTTCATGAAGTTTTCTCCTAAGATCATTGTTTTGCACGTTCAGTGCAGGGAACGCGCAGGGGGAGGGGGGCATACTTGTATTGCATGCCCCCCCCCCATTCCTGTGGGGGGGGGGGGGCATTTGCCCCTGATGTCCGCCCCCTGGATCCGCCAGTGCAGGGGCGTAGCTTCTCCAAGCAAGTTGGGGGGGGGCTGAGCTGGAAAAAATCGCTTAATGTAACATCAAAATCCACAAAATACAGAGTTCTCCCGGATTTTACCCACTTCCTCGTCAAAGTTGGGGGGGGGGGGGGGTCTGAAGCCCCAGTTGGGAGGGGAGGCTGAAGCCCCCAACTGAATAGGAACCTACACCCCTGCGCCAGTGGGGGATCCAAGGGGTGGACATACCATCCCCCTTAGTTTTTTTGTTGGAAATAGCGGAACACGACTACATTTCGCTCCGCCATTTTGTTACAGCTGCTTGCCTATCAATTGCCCAAATTCTGTTAATTTGTTTACCTCTGGTCTCCTCAGGTCACGTCACAAGTCAAGTCTAGTGATCCCACCTTCGAAAATGTAAGGTCGTGCCGCAGCCACATTGTTTGACTGATCAGTTAGATACTCACAGAATTTAATCAGGTCATAAACACCTACAATTCTGCTATTTCGGATGATTTTACATCGGTAACCTAAGGTGAAGTCTATTTTGTGACCTGCCAATTGTAAGTCATTGGGGAAACATGAAAATGCATATAAATCCAAAGGAAATGATGGCTACATTTTGCCAATTTCCACCGGAGTCCCGCATCTTTTGCAAATACAAAGATCCACTGGCGGATCTACGGTTGGGCAAAATGGCAATGGATCCCCCCCAAAAAAAGCCTGAAATCGGCGCAAGATTGACACATTTCCTGATATAGAAGACAATCTAAGCAGCCTTTACTAAGGAAAGTTAGCTTTAATTCAGCTACCAATGCATAAGCAAGCTAAATCCGATGCGTTTTCAGAATTGTGTGAGACTTTGTTGAATTCCCCCCCCCCCCCCCCACACACACACACACACAAAAAACATCCGTTCTGGATCCACCAGTGCAAAGATCCATGTGGTATTTTTATCCTGTGACCTCCACGAGGTAAAATCTATTCACTCTGAGGTCATTCCGCATTCGTCATTTTTCTTCCATAACTTTTTTTTACCGAACCAGTAAGGCGCCGTAGTTGGCGATGCACGAGCGAACGTGAAGGCAATGTATGGTGAATTCCAACTCGATCAAGTAGTTTCTGAGATACAATACGTGGTGCACACGTGCGCACGTGCAGAAGCACCCCACCCCTGACCTGTGGAAAGTGGCGGCTGAGAGATCCCTAACCACACACCAAATTTGAACACAATCTCAGCTCAGCAGTTGCCCCCACCCACTCCAAATTGTGTGGCGACGTTCCTGATCCAACAACCCTCGATCTTCCCCACTCTGCCGCTAATGAGCAATTGTTCAAAGAATATTGAAATTCGAGATATTCCGGAAATAATTTAACCCGGCATTGCTTGGGGTCCCAGCAGAACGCCATTAACTGGGGAGGGGGGGGGGGCGTTAAACGCCCCCCCCCCCCCCCCCTCGGTTATCTTCCATACCAATGATCGCAGCGAGACACACAAGGCGGCAATAGAAAGCTCTCAATGAGACGATTATAAAGCATGCTCACAAATGGTCAAAGTAAGGTAAAATGTCAGGTCACGGTCAGGTCAAAGGTAAAAATCGGCGTAGTTGAGTTTATGGGCCATACTTTCCAGCTAAAGCCTTCGATTGCGACCAGTTCCACCCCAAGTGCTGCCAAAGGTATGATCATATCCCGCATGAGCTAAAGTGAGATTGTTGGCCCAGGCCAAGGTCAAGGTCAGGTCACAAAAGGTCAATATGCTCAATATATCTACGAAAGTCATGCAACACATGTTTTATGAGTTATTTTCCACGTATAATTCGACACTGATAGTCATTTTACCACCTGAATTCATTTACGTGAAGTAAATGTCAATTTCAGGTCAAGTTTAGGTCACCGAAGGTCAAAATTTTAAATTGTTAAATCTAAACAAAAAAGGCATGTTGCTAGACTAGTTTTGTCTCAGACATACAGTGGTGGCATTTATTTGTCTGTGTCTAGTCCATAAAAA
>JAXIVJ010009908.1:0-49263 GCA_036785665.1 Chirona hameri
CCCAAAGCTTTTGTCGATGCTACTTGTTTCACACAATCAGGTAAGCTTCTAACTAAACTTTCGTAACATAGAAATGTCATTCTTATTTCATATTTGTTTTCCAAGGTTTCTTTAGTATGCAGCCGTCCTGTGTTTTCATTAACTAAATCTGCACGAAATCTAATACCTTTCCTATTCCAATTGTGTACGATAGAACATTTGAATTTTGTGTAGTCAGAGAACCAGACACTTTCAGCTAATATTTGTGGCATACCTGGGTTGTACAAACGGCTGAAACCGGTGAAGGCTTCAAGGACATCTTTCCAGAAGGATTCTGTGTTTTTAATGTTACTTTTCTGCAATTTCTTAGTTCCATAGCAAAGCATATCCTGGATATCTGGCAATTCCTTTGCGGCTAGTTGTGCCCATACAGCGTTCGATGTCATCAATCTCTTGAGCCATGTCAGTTTCATACTCTTTACGAATCCCTGAATATCAACCATATGTAATCCGCCAAGTTCATAACTCTGAATAACTTTGGCACGTTTTATAGGGTCTCGCTTGCCTCCCCACAAGAAAGAAAAGAACAAACGCTCTAGTTGTTTTTAATTCTGTTTGAGATGGGTTCGGCAGAGCCGTAAACAAATGAACCCAATTTAGAAATGAGCAGCGACTTCACCACAGTAATTTTTCCTATGGAAGTGAGATTTCTCCTGCGCCACTGTGTTATTTCTTTTTCTATTTGTAGTAGCTTTGGCTCAAAGTTGTTTTGTGTTATGTTATCATTATTATTTGTGAATGTAATACCCAATATATTAATTTGGCTAACCCACTTTATCCCCAAATTGTTTTCTCTCTGATGTTGTTCTGGAAGACCGATTTGGATACATGATGTTTTTTCAATGTTCAGGTTAAGCCCAGAAAATTCCGAAAATGTTTTTAGTTCATGCAATGCCCCTTGCAAGCATGTGGACGAGTTTTTGAGAAATAACACTGTATCATCGGCATATTGTGATAGTCTGACTTCATGATTTTCTGACAACTGAATGCCAGTAAGTAATTGTGATCGCTGTATCTGGTTGGCAAGAACATTAACTGCAAAATTGAACAGATAGCCTGAGGCTGGGTCTCCCTGTCGTATCCCACATTTAAGGTAAATTTTGGCACCCAAGTGACCATTCAACATTATCCGCGAGAAGTTTCCGGTATTTAAATATAACGTGTTTATCGTGTTTCTGAAATGTGGTCCAAAGTTATATTGTTCTAACACTCGAGTTACGAATTCCCATGATATTGAGTCGAAAGCCGCCTCAAAATCAGCAGTCATGATCAAACCAGACCCTTTTTTCGCGAATAAACTATTTATTACGTCATACACCAAGCGCGTGTTTTCACCAATATATCGTCCCTTGATATACGCTGTTTGACATGGATGTATGAGCTTCCCTATGACACTCTGTAGTCTGGCTGAAATAGCGGCTGATATTATTTTAAAATCAATATTTAATAATGTAATTGGGCGCCATGCTTTTATATTATCTGGAGATTTCCCGGCCTTTGGTATCATTGTTATAACACCTTCTCTATGTGATAGCAACGTTTTGTCTAGATGAGAACACAAAACAAAGGCTCTATAATACATATACATATACATATACATGTACATGTATATGTATAATACATATACATATACATGTATATGTATATGTATATGTATATGTATATGTATATGTATATGTATATGTATATGTATATGTATATGTATATGTATATGTATATGTATATGTATATGCATGGGCATGTGCATGTGCATGGGCATGGGCATGGGCATGGGCATGAGCATGGGCATGGGCATGGGCATGGGCATGGGCATGGGCATGGGCATGTGTATGTGTATGTGTATGTGTATGCGTATGCGTATGCGTATGCGTATGCGTATGTGTATGTGCATGTGTATGTTGATGTGTATGTGTATGTGTATGTGTATGTGTATGTGTATATGTATATGTATATGTATATGTATATGTATATGTATATGTATGTATATATATATATATATATATATATATATATATATATATATATATATATATATATATATATATATGTATATGTATATACATATGCATATGCATATGCATATGCATATGTATATGCATATGTATATGTATATGTATATGTATATGTATATGTATATGTATATGTATATGTATATGTATATGTATATGTATATATATATATATATATATATATATATATATATATATATATATATATATATATATATATATATATATATATATATATATATATATATATATATATATATATATATATATATATATATATATATATATATATATATATATATATATATATATATATATATATATATATATATATATATATATATATATATATATATATATATATATATATATATATATATATATATATATATATATATATATATATATATATATATATATATATATATATATATATATATATATATATATATATATATATATATATATATATATATATATATATATATATATATATATATATATATATATATATATATATATATATATATATTATATATATATATATATATATATATATATATATATATATATATATATATATATATATATATATATATATATATATATATATATATATATATATATATATATATATATATATATATATATATATATATATATATATATATATATATATATATATATATTCAGTTAAATGTTATTCAACTCAATTATATATATATTCAATTATTGTGAATTTGTTGTCATGCTACTACTTCCACTCCTCGGAAATATCTGGTGTTCCTGTGCAGCTCTGACCCAAGTATGAATGACATTGAAGCCCGTCACAACACACACATATAACGTCACCTCCAGGTGTTTGCGCCGCGTTGCTAAAGCCAGCGTGTCTTGGACAGGGTGCATTCCGAGTCTATGTATCGCTGCACCGAGTCTATGTATCGCTGCACCGAGTATATGTATCGCTGCACCGAGTCTATGTATCGCTGCACCGAGTCTATGTATCGCTGCACCGAGTCTATGTATCGCAGCACCGACGTCGGTTACGAGACAATCATCAGTTTTTTTAGGCTGGCATAAACCATTGGAGTATCTAGACCCCAAGGTTCTTATTGAGATCCGGTGCCCACTTCCTTCGGAAGTGGGCACCAAGGGACGTTGAACTTCAATCCTGGTATTTTGGACCAGGGATTTTGGAGACCAGGGACTCTATCTAGGGCGGCCGCAGACGGTTCCCGAAGACGGCCAGCTCGGCGAGGTCGACGGCAGGTTGCCGTGTGTGGCGGATCAGGCGGACGTAGCGGCCAGCTCGGCGAGGTCGACGACAGGTTGCCGTTTGTGGCGGATCAGGCGAACGTAGCGGCCCGTCAGCGGCACGACGCACCGGAACAGTCGGGCGTAGCCCTGGGCCACGAACAGCCGCTCGAGCAGCACGCAGCGCGCCGAGTGCTGCTCGTCGAACCTGACCGGGTCGCTGCCGACGCGGATCTCCGTCCGGCGGTTACGTTCTCCTCTGCAGCAGTGGACGCGGGCCACGTACAGGACGCTGGCGACCTGGACCGGGCCGCCCAGGTCCACCGTCCACGTCGGGGTCGGGTACAGTTGTCCACCCTGAGGCGTGTGGACGTAGGTCGTTGTCGTTGAACGCAGGGTATGTTGGGTGTTGGGTGTTCATCCAGGCGGGTCTGCCGAGGGCCAGATCCTTGCCGACATACTGACAAAGTGTGTCCTGCGGCGTCCCCTCGCAGACGACGTCACGAAGGCCACGTGTGGTTGTAACGAACAAGTTACAGTTCTCATAGGTTTGATCAGTTGGTTCTCCGGCGTCCCAGGCGATATTGGACGCGATTCTGCCGTCGCTGGTGACGTAGTGTCCCTCCTCCAGCATGTCCTGCAGTCCGATCCATGCCTGCTCTGTCAGGTTGGAGAGGAAGTGGCGAGGAAGAACAGCAAAAGCAAAAGTACCAGTGAACGAACCCGAGATGACCACGGGAGGTATGGCACCGGGAGATGGCGCTGCCGGGCCGCGAGTGCTGCGGGGACTGCCTGGCGTGGACGTCCGGTCAGATCAACTTACATGTGGTCTGCCCTCGGAGCCTGCCATGATCGAGCATGGACCGCAGCAGTCGACAGCAGGCGATCCCGGCAGCTCTACCGATTGTCTACCGGCACCGAGTGACTGGTTCGCTATCTGCGATTGGCTCACTGGCTGGTCCAACTCCATTCATCTGCCACCTATGGGCTAACTACGACACTTGAGGTTTACGACAATAAGATTCGAACGCAGAGGACACTTCTTCCAATCGAGGATAAAGTACGACAGCAAATCTACCGCCACATACCAGTGTTGTCGTCTGCTACTCGTCTGCGGCGACATTGAAGTAAATCCCGGCCCAGCTACCACAACTGGCTCCTCCAACAGACGTCAACCTTACACTACTCAACCGAACAATGTGAGAATTGTGCATCAAAATGCTCGCAGTCTGCGGAACAAGCTGGGCGTGCTGCGAGCGCACTCGCCCGAGCTGGAGCGGTGCGACGTTATTGCGATCAGCGAAACGTGGCTATCACGAGACATAGCGGACGCCGAATTGCAGGTCGGACTGAAAAACCACTCCTGGTTCCGACGGGACAGACCCACCCATGGAGGAGGGGTCGCCTGCGCTGTCCGTTCGTGTTTATCGCCGGTTCGCAGATATGACCTGGAGCCGGCCGACACGGAACTATTGCTGGTGGAGGTCAACACCACACCTAAACTCATGTTGGGTGTATGCTACTGCCCTCCAGCTAACGACGGAGCACTGAGCCGGACGATGGAGGGGCTGCAAGCTGTGGTCCAGCGCTACCCGGATCGTTGCCTTGTGGTGACGGGTGATTTTAACACCCCGGACGTTCGCTGGATCCAGACAAACCTCGGTTGGGCGACGCCGACCATCTCACGTCCATCGCTGCGCGCGCTGAACTTTGTTGATGCCTGTGATCTGTCAGATTTTAAACAGTATGTTTGTCTTCCAACTCGGAGCGCAAACACACTCGATCTCGTATTGTCTAACCGAAACTGTGTAACTGACATCGATGTACGAGATGGTATTTTTGAATCTGACCACAAACAAGTAGAATGTGTGATTAAATATGTACGATCTGCTGTAACCCTAACCTCCAGGCATTTCGCGTTTAACTACAAACAGGCTGACTTTGAGAGACTGCGAACGTCATTAGAGCTACTGCCGTGGAATATTCTGGATGATATGCACGTAGACACAGCTGTGGATACATTTTACGAACTTTTATATGCAGTCATCCGCGATTGTATACCTGTTGTTCAGATCAAAAGGAATTATCCACCCTGGTTCGATCGTGATTTGCGGAATTTGTTGCGGGAGAAGGAGACGGCTTTCAAAAGAATGAAACGTAACCGGAGTGAGGAAATCGAGGAGGTATTCCGAGACAAGAGACTTTAAGAACTTAGCAAACAAAAAATACAGTGACTACCTGATTGGACTTACCGACGATTTCAAAACTAATCCGAAACGGTTTTGGTCCTTTTTGAAAACTGCAAAGAGTGGAAATCGGGGTTTGCCAGCACTGATGGTAGATGGCGTAGACATCACAGAAGATAGAGATAAGGCTATCGCTCTCAATAGGGCCTTCGCAGCGAAATTTACCGATGATGCTGTAACCGTGTTGCCCGACTGTCCGTCTTATGATTTATCGCCGCTGGTCCACATCGAATGTAACGCAGATCTCGTTAAGGCTATTATGGAAAGTATTCCTGTAAACAAAGCGTGCGGTCCGGATGGGATCAGTGCCCGTATCATACGTGAGTGTAACGACGCATTATCTGTTCCTTTAGCGAAGATCTGTGAGCTGTCAGTAAGCCAAGGTATATTTCCGGAACTCTGGAAAAGGGCTAACATCGTGCCTATATTCAAGAAGGGTAGTGTCAAAGATCCAAGTAGCTACCGTTCCGTGTCACTGATTCCATTGTTCGGAAAGGTCCTCGAGAAGGTTGCATATACTAACTTATTGCGCCATGTGAGACCTGCCATTTCGCCTGAGCAACATGGATTCGTCCCAGGCAGATCGTGTGCAACTAACCTATCGTCACTGCTGAGCACTGCATGGGAAGCTATCGGAGAGCATTCTCAAACAGATTGTATTTATACAGATTTTTCAGCCGCGTTCCAAAGCGTCGATCATTCTCTTTTGATTCACAAGCTGAAGAATTCTTACCATGTATCAGGTTCGGCTCTAAATTGGTTCACATCATATCTCATTAGCAGGAAACAACGCGTTGTGGTAAACGGCAAGTGCTCAGAGTGGTGCCGGGTTACGTCGGGCACACCGGAAGGGGGCGTGATCTCCGCTTTGTGCTTCGCCCTGTATATAAACGACCTGCCAGTTGGGATGTCCTCTCGGGTGCTCCTTTATGCAGATGACGCCAAACTGTATAGGAAAATAACTTGCCAAAATGATACCAAAAGCTTGCAAGAAGATCTTGGACGTCTCCACCAGTAGTCAACAACATGGAAACTCAAGTTAAACCCATCCAAATGCAAGTCATTTCGAATGACCCTAAAGACAAAGCCACTGGTTACAAATTACTCAATCGGAGACACAATTCTGGAACATGTTGACAAAATTCGGGATTTAGGTATTATTTTGGATACAAAATTGACATTTGGGCCTCACGTCGATCAGACAGTCACTAAAGCGAACCGCGCCCTAGGTGTTCTGATAAGGTCATATCAGAGGGCTACCCCGGGAGGACATCTCAACTTGTCATCTGTCCTGGCGTCATACTACGCTTATGTACGCTCCAACCTGGAGTACTGCAGTGTGATATGGAATGGAGCTGCTGCAATGCACACTGACAGAGTTAACCGGATTGAGCACAAATTTATAATTTGGCTCAACGCTCATTGTCGCTGTCATTCATCATCACTGTCATATGCTGATCTGCTGAGACATTTTAAACTCACATCTGTATCTGCGAGAAGGGCACAGCACGATGTTATGTTCGTCCGTAACGTTTTTAAGGGTAGAATCTCGTCAGCGTTTTTATTGCAGTCATTCTCATTGAGCGTACCTTGTCGTACAACCAGGCAGCAAAGTAGTACATTGTTGAATGTGCCATTCGCGAGGGTGAACACTGTAAAGAATGGACTTTTCGTGAGGCTGCCTAGGCAAATTAATCGATTCTTAGAGAGCTTCCCTACAGCGGACATGCTCAGCGACAGTTTTTACTCATTTCGCAGTAAGGTGAAGCTGTTTGCTGCAGCATTTTAGCATATAGTTAGATAGTTAGATATACATCAACTGATGTGATCATTGCTAGTCCCAGGCAGTTTTTGTCATTTTTAGCGTATTTTGTATCATCACTCGTTTAGGGTTTATTTTTAGGATTCAGGCAGTGTTTCGTATTTTTCGTATATTCACATGCTTTTATCATATGTATGTATGTTAAGCAGGTGAATGTCAATGCGTAATATCGTGTTTTTGTTTTAAACTTTGACTTCGTCCATCAATGGGTCATCCCGTCGGCGATCTTGAGAAATAAATAAATAAATAAAGTGATTTAGCGGCGCCAGCTCCTCATTTGACACCCCCGGGAGCAGGATGGCGTTGTTAGCGAAGCAAGCGTCTGCCGCCTTCACGCCGATAATATCCGGCAGCCTGCGCAGGTAGCTCCCGCCCACTTGCTGGTAGGAGTCCGGCGGTGTGCTGTCCGGACGAGCGAAGCTCCACATGTGCGACTGTGCGTCGCGGAGACTCCGGCTGACTTCAGAAGTGATTCCTTTCGCGTACATCCAGCAGCGCCCTACAGCAGCGGAAAACTCGAAGGCCACGCAGCTGAGGTTGCTGGCGCAGGATGCGTGGCAGGTATCGATGGACGCTTGCGGCATCTCTGACAGGAGACCCGATGTTAGTTGGTAGTTACTGACCTCGATGAAGCTGCCTGACTTCCGACAGCCGCCGGCACGTCATCCTCGACTGGCGAGTGGCATCCGCAGACGTTCTTCACGCAGGTGGCGGCCGGCACCAGCAGGGCGCAGTCCGGGTCGGCGGCGCACGGCTCGCCCAGCTGGCGGACAGCTGGCGGAGCGCGTGCCAGCGCCAGTCTTCAGAGATGGCCTCCATCGTCTGCGGCGTGGGCAGCAGCTCGGTCAGCAGGCAGGTGGCCGTGTTATCGCTGTAGCTGTACCCGCGACAGGTGGACTCTGACAGGCAGCGCGCGCGGCACTCACATTCGCTGACACTGGGGAGGGTTCGGACGACCTCGGAGGCTGGCAGGGTGCTGTCGCCAGCGGGCAGATCCTCGAAGGAGCAAATGTGGTAAGAGTCCAGCAGGGAGGCAGATACGCTGGCTGTTGGCTGCTAGCACACGACCAGTAGCAGCCAGAGGAGCAGCATCGCTCCGCGTCCGTCGGTGCCGACCAGCCGGCTCCGAGTGACCGCCTCGTCCGGGGTCCCTCGATGCTGACCGTCCGCTTGTCGATGTTGCTAGTAACACCACCCAAACATGACATAGAGTGTTGCAAGCAGTGTTGCTGGGCTGAAGTGTGCATAGTTTGTTTCTTTCTTTCTCGCATCAACGGATTTCGAAAACAAATAACAATTGACGACTGTCCACACAACGTTGTTATCCTTATAATGAAACGCGCTGCATTGTTGCAGATTAGTAAAACACATCCATTCAATAGCACATTTTCGGTAGCCGTTTGGTTTCGGTCGTTTCGTTTTACTGTCCAAACGATATGAGATACCATTTACTTCTCTGTATAGAAAAATAGAGGTAGAATAGAACATTCAGGGGTGTATGATCCTATTCAGCTGAGGGGACTTCAGCACCCTCAACTGCTCGGTCAGCCCCCTCAACTTAAAAGCAGATATGTGACATACAGCAACAATGCAGAAGGAAGAGATAAGGAAAATACCAAGACAAATACAAATGAAGAATACGATATATTCTTGTATA
This sequence comes from Chirona hameri, assembly GCA_036785665.1. Taxonomy (NCBI): domain Eukaryota; kingdom Metazoa; phylum Arthropoda; class Thecostraca; order Balanomorpha; family Balanidae; genus Chirona; species Chirona hameri. Next base: position 9,028 of record JAXIVJ010009908.1, read on the forward strand.
TCGAAGGAAACCGCTATTCATGATGGGAATTCAGATGAGAATACACTTTGTTTGGTATGCTAGGCAAGACCTGAGTTCAGCCGCTCAGCTGATTTTGAGAAACTACGTCCCTGAGAACATTTACTAGTGGATGGTTAACCCGTTCACCCGTTAACCCGCGCCCCGTTGGGGGGGGGGGGCAAAATCTCCCCCCCCCCCCCCCCCGCGCCTCCCGGATGTTCCCAATAACTTGAAAACTATGATAGATATCGCCGTGGAACTTTCAGTACCTTATGCTGCATTTTAGCCTTCTCACAATTTAAAAAAAAAAAAATGATGCAGTACTTTGAGAGATAATGACGTTTTAATGCCGTAATGTCATACTATTTTTGGTGGAAAAACAATAAATGTTTGAAAAATAGTAGAAAATCACGATTTGAGGCAAATTGTAAATACAAAACGTTAAAAGAAAGTAAATGACATTGTCTTCAAAATGACTATCTCGGATTTTCGAAATGTGTGGTTTTGACCCCAAAAATAAAATACCATGATTTTGTTCGGAAATATTTCTCAGTTTTTGTGTTAACCTTCGCTCTACGGGGAGGGGGGGGGGGCGTGACAGCCCCCTGAGGGTTTTCTTGAATAACGTTTTACACATGCGGCACATCTTATTGAAATTTGCAGTAACTGAGTTACCAACAATTATACGTACCCGGTCCAAATTTGAAGTGTATACGACTATTAGATCGTGACCTATGACCTTTACGCCAAGGTCATCTCAGACCCCAAAGGGCCATTGACCTGACCATAAAGGTCACCAGTTGACCTAGATACTAAAAATGGGATGCCTTTGGATTTTCCTTATCACCGGCAACACGTTACTTTTTACGGTGTCTCTATATATCTCTCCGTTTGGAAGTTATACTAAGCGCCCTGTGCGTGCGCTTTAATGCATATCGCATAGCAATTCTTATCTATGGTGACGATTTCCGTGAACTAAGAGGTCATTAACTGTCCCAGACCTAAAAATAGATATATCGCCAGATATGCTGGTCATGCAATGACCAGCATTTTGACTCTAACCAAATCGTTTTATACTCATGACTTTGGTAATGACGACGGACCGAGAAAAATCGCTATTTTTGGACGTGTTCGATCTTAGGTCATTAACTTGACCTGGAAGGTCACCCGTTGACCTGAAACCTAAACCTCGCATACTGTTCGCTTCCTCCCATGGCAGTCAAGATGCTGGTTCTTGCTGCATTGCTCTAAGTTGCTTGGTTTGGAAATTCACTGGGGGGTGGCCTGTCAGCCCCCCCCCCGTAGGGCGAAGGTGAGAAACGGTCCCCGTATGGCGAGGGTTAACCCGCGCACTGCAGCGGGGGTTGATTTCCGCCCACCCTCCTTCAGGTTTTTCAAAGATAGCGAAAAACCGGCGGCGCGCAGCGCCGTCGGGGTTTGGCACACCTGTTAGGACATCAATTTCGCACACTTTGAGAAGAAATAAAAATAACCTCGGGTCATCTCAGGTCAGGTCACCAGACCAGGTCAAGTGACCCCACCTCCAAAAATGTTTGCAGTTGTGCCAAAGCCAGAGTTTTTCACCGATCAGTTTGAAACTTACAGGATGTCATGAGGGCATAAGTACTTACAATTCCTTTATCTCGGAATTTGTATATCGGTGACCTAAGGTCAGGTCAATTTCGTAACCTCCCCATAATAAGTCAATGGGGAAATATACAAATGCTTCCTATTTCCAGGATATGCATGATATTAGTCCAATTACTTCTGGATAATGTTATTATAGGATATTCTTGATGATCCAAGTGAAAGTTTTGTTTAGTGACCCCTATTGGGTCATTTGAGGTCATGTGATGTCACCATCGCTTTGTTGTCAATAACTCCCGACATAATGAAGATAGAGAAGTAAAACAGACATCAATGTGTTTGTCTCGTCGAGACACGTCTTCCCATATGCAACATTCTCTACTTGGGTCACCACTTGACCTAAACCTGAGGTCAAATCTTTAAGTTCATTTAACAAGGTCACCATGTATATCATTCGAAGTGACTTGACAAGATAAACACAATGGGGTAAGCAGTTTTCCGTTATCTTTATTATGTAAAAAGTTAATAGCGAAAAACGATTTAGGCAAAAAACAAAAATCTTTCTTTTTTGACCTCTGGAGCCTCAAATGTTGACTTGAGATCAAATTTGAGGACATTTTATCGATTGAAAATTTCACTGGCTGGCGTTTGTTTTTTTTTCGTTTGTTTCTAACTAGCATAGTTTCTGAGCTATATGGGAATTTCTGGAGCGATGTCCTAAAACAGGACAAAACTGGAAAATTTGACCTTCGATGACCTCTGGTGACCTCAATTTTGACCTTACCTAAAACAATACTGGATACTTTCGATAGAACATGTATCAAGCTATCAAACGCCGTTTTCCGCTTCTCGCTACGTAGCGTAGTTTTTTAGATCTCAGGGGGAGGTCGGAAATCAACCCCCCCTGCAGTTCGTGTTTTGCGCAAAGCCCCTGCAGTGCGCGGGTTAAGATATTCACAACACCGGAATATATATTAGAGAAATAAGTACGGAAGACACTCAAACCAAGTTTCAAAGCAATACATTTATTTTTGACTGACTTATGGTTCCCTAAGTATAAGTATCCCATGTCGTCATTTTTGAATGTACGTTTTTTTTTGCTTTAGTGACGAGAAACAGACAAATACATGTCACGGCTGTATTTCTAAGAAGACAAAAAACTGGTCTAGAAACATGCCCTTATTTTTATATGAATCAATTTCAAATGTTGACCTTTTGTAACCTGAACTTGGCCTGAGGGTCATTATATGTGGTCAGGTTGTGAAAACGGATGCTACTATCGAATTTTACGTGTAAAACAATCCATTAAACATGTGTCGCATGGCATTCATTATTGAACGTCATAGGCTCATTCCACTCAGGTGTGGCTATTACAGAACCAGTGTCAACAAAGCAAAGAAATGTAGGTCAAACGGTCACATACACTCCGACACACATCCACACGTTCACACACATACACACTCTCACGTAAGTGTCGTCAAGAAGCAGGCGCCGCTATCGGTCAGCCATTTGCCGCTGCAGTACATGCTTACGCAGCTCCTTCTTGAACTGCGGTAGGTTCGAATCCCGTAAGGGCGGTGGTAACATGTTAAAAGCTGTCACGGTTGAGTAAAGGAATCGCCTCCTTCCAGATTCCGATCTGATAGCGGGAACGTGAATCATGTCACCTTGTCGTGTATCGCGCTGGTGCACATGACGTCTATACATAAGATTGCTATATAGCGACTCGGGCTGCGAAGTGACCAGGACGCGTTTTAGAAGGGTCAGTGCGTGTAATTTGTACAGGTTGTCGGCAGTAAGCCACTCAAGGTCTCGTAATACATCACTGACATGGTCAAATTTTCGGCGCCCCGAAATTACACGTGCTGCAAAGTTAAGCACCTTCTGGAGACGTGCGGTTTGGGTAGCGTTGCATGTTCCGTAGACACTGATACAGTAACGGATGAGTGAAATGACTAGAGCCTGGACTAGAGTAGTAATCGTCGTTTGAGGTAAACTATGTTTGATATGACTGAGACCGATTAAAATACCAGTGCAACGCCGCACGACACCATCAGTGTGGGCAGCAAACGTCATACATTGGTCGAATACGACTCCCAGGTTTCGCACCGCGGGAGAGCCGGAGACAGTGGCGCCCATAAATTTGATGTTTATCGTTGGCAGCAGCCGAATATTTTGACGAGTACCGAGAACTATGAGCTGTGTTTTCTGAGCATTGACTTTCATTCCATTTTTGCCGAACCAGTTGGATAGCTGCGAAAGATTTCGTTCCATGGATCCAGTCAGAGCGCCAATGTCTCCGGGTCTCCCACTTACAAGGACCTGGGTGTCGTCCGCATACTGCACGATACATGCGTCATGAGCATACAGGGGCATGTCATTCGCGTAAATGCAAATTTACGCGAATAGCTCGCAGACCAGCGCGTATCCACATTGTAAAGTTCCAGTTTTCTCAACAGTCCATCATGTGGCACAACATCAAAACATTTGGAGAAGTCTAACAAACATAATAGGGTGATTTATCTTCTATCCATGGCCTCGAACACTATCAGTCACAGTAAGAAGGGCAGTGTCAGTGGAGTGATTTAATCTAAAACCATGTTGACTAGACGAGAATAAGTGGTGGACAGTAAAATAGCTAAACAGCTGCTCATACACAACACGTTCAATGATTTTGGCGATGGTCGGCAGGATGGAGATCGGTCGGTAATTGGACACGTCGGTGGATTTCGGTGTCTTTTGGATGGGATGCACCAAAGCCAGTTTCCATGAGTCCGGGACGACATTACTGGTCAGGCTAGAATTCACAATATGGGTGATGACTGGACAAACGGAATCCATACACTGCTTAATGAAACGTACACATAAATCGTCGGCACCACACGATGTACTGTTCTGCATCCGGGCTATGACGCGCCGCAGTTGCCCCGGTGTAACCGGCGACACCTGGAACCGGCCGGTGGCCACGCGCGGCAGGCGCACCGCCAGCTCCGGGCCTGAGGAGTCCACCTGTCGAGCGGTGGCGGTACCAATACTGGCGAAGTACTGGTTCACGGTATCCGCGTCCGCGTCAGGAGACGACCTGGTTGGCCGTTTTCCCGATATAACGGGCCGAACACTGCGCCACAGGGAGCTTGGTCCGCCCTCCCGTATGCGCCGATCGATCTCCTCCCGCGTGTCACGGCGGACAGCCGACCTGACCTGCCGATTCAAGTCCTTGTACAGGTCACGATCAGAGACACGGAGCGCTGCGCGCCGCCGAGTAATCAGGTCTTTAGTGGCTTCTGTCACTGGGGGCGCTGTTGGGTTGCGCACCGTTTGGCGTCTGACAGGGGCTAAGCTGTCTATAATAGGGAGTGTCACCGCTAGAAAATAGTCCCACTGCTCTTCAGGATCGACACTGTTGTACACAGCGCTCCAGTCCACGTTTTGTAGGTTGCAATTCAGCTCTGTCACGTCCAGTTTCCGCCAGCTCCTACCCGTCAGTGAGCACTGCACTGGTCGGTAGTGGGTTGCGACACTAAAGCACGCGACCGGTTATGTGGGCTATATTCGTAGGCCTCTTGCCAACCTTTTGCGACCTGACCTTGACCTTGACCTTGATCTTTGTTTACAATTTTAATTTTACTTATGCCAGAGATGCATAATACCTATGAGAGCACTTTGTGCGATAATAGTTATAATATAAGGTTTTGAATGGAAGGTATGGTCCCTCAACTCAAATACTTTAATTTTGACATTTGACCTGACCGTGACCTGACATGTGACCATATTTGGACAATTTCGCGTATGCCTTAGATGCGTCTCATTGATAGCTTTCGATTGCCTCCTTGCGCGTCTCGCTGCGGTTGTTGGTTCGGAAGATAACGAGGGGGCAGAATCTGCCCCCCGCCCAGCGGTATTCGGCTGAATACCCCAGCGGGGCGCGGGTTAACATATTTACATTTTCGAGAGGTGACTTGACCCGCTATCTCGTTGACCTGGTAACCCATTGACCCGTTAACACATTGACGTTTTCAAGAGACACTCAGAAGAGGGTTTACAGTAAGCGCCATTACTCTTCATCACAACCAGCCTACCGGTCACAGAATGCCCTCGTTCCTCGCGCGCGGCCACTCCACGCACGCCATTGCGACCCGAGCCCAGTCGCAATGCATGACCATAAGCTGCGAGTGCAGAACGAATGGTGACTGCTGACCTTTCCATTACCCCAACTCACCAGCCCTGAACTTTAATGTCATGAGTCATGCTTGCTCGGCTGATGCAATGCGCGACAGGAGGCTTCGTTTCCCGAGGTTGTCCGGCGCCCTCAGCCTGCCGCGGGGCCTCTGTTGGTGGTAGGAAGACTGGTGATTTCGGATTTCGGAATCACCAGGCTCTGCTGATTTCGGAAGGAAGCCTGTTCGACTACTTGCTGAGCAGGCGATCTTTCTTGCATGATGAACATTGAACATCTCTGTTGAGGTAACCGTGAACAGCAAGGCATTCAGCATACCGGAAACGTCACCTCTTGAAGAAAGGAGCCAAACAAGGTATTTGCTCTGGACAAAGTGAGCCCAAGTGTGACAACCTCTCCGGAGTCTGGTCGAAGTCCGCTTTCATCAAGATCGACTTGCTAGAGATGGACGGATAACTGCCGACGTTTCTCGGTACTCAGTAGACAAATATTTTAGGATTGAAAAGGCAATTGCTATAAAAAAGCACACTATTGATAAGTTTCATAACAGGTGGCGTCCCTTTATGTCTGACTCGGGGGAATTGTTGATGTGAACAGCACTGGATCGTTGCTCGTGTCTGTCAAATGTAAATGTATGCTTGTATATGCCTTTAAAAAAAACTAAAAAAACTTACGAACTAGCCGCGCTCGTCGCCGTCTCCGTGTGCTGCTGTACCGCACGCTGTTGTAACGTTATGTCTCTGTGTTAGGTCTGAAGCGGACGAGGTCACCTACCTATGATACTGTGGCACGCTGTTAAGTGTGTAGTGTGCTTTATGTTTGATTTGCTGTTAATCATAATAAACTAGCCCTTAAGTGGGACAAACGAAAAAAGAAGAAGAAAAAATCTCGACTTGCATTAACACGACGGCGACGCGACGGTGTCGTGCCCATCAAACACCAAACCCGCTGCTGCCTGCTTCTTTCGGCAGGGCAATTTGTTCCTACAAAACCAATCTAGCAGTTAATCGTCAGGGGTTGTGCTTGCCTACCAAGCAGCAGATAGGTATCCTACAAGACCTAACGATACGATGCCTGGAGGGCCATGACTAGACGACCGATGCTGTCCAGATGCCGTTTATTGGTGGTGCTCCGTTTTGCATTGACCACTGATGAGGTGGAGGAAGAATTCACCTTCACACTCTGAGCATACTTCTAGCAAATTTCGGCAACCCACGTGGCATGGTCAGTGATCACAACTGACAGGGTTCTCCTTCATCATTGTTGAAAATGACATGCCTATGCTCGATGCCTTCGCGTTCATTAATGTCAGTCAATTTCAGCACACGAAAAGGTTAACCCTTCAACGGATATTGTCACACGTAGAAAGTTGTGTCGAAAGAAGGTTGTTGTCAACACCAACCCTTTGGTAAACCATATCTATGTGGCTTACATACATAGGTACGTACATACATGGTCTACAAACAATAACTAATGTGTGTCACGCAGTGCATTTGGAAAGATACCACAGCTCCTGCGCGAAATATACACAATAGAGGATCCCTTACTTACAAGTTAAACCATGGAATTTTTACCGCTCGACCCGTAAAAACATTGACATATTTGTCAGGAGATCGAGATGCTCTGCCAAATCTTTGCGTGGCGCCAATCTACGGACGTTATAAGGGGTGGCGAAGTCTAGTTCCGACTTGATTCCAACCTTTGGCTGACGTCGCCCTTTGGCCTTGGTGACGTCACCACGACGACGCCTGAGCGCATTTATATGTGTGGCACGTGCCCTGGAGGGGTGTGGGGTGTAGGGGGAGGGGCGAAATTCGCCCCTCCCCCTAAGGTTTCTCGAGGATAGCGGAAAACGTTTTTTGCCGCCGTTTTTTGCATAACTGTTCGGAAATCTATTAACCACATTATGTGCTATTCTTGACCTCGGGTCATCGCAGGTCAGGTCACGAGACCCCACCTCCAAAAAGTTTGCGGTCGTACCACAGCCACAGTTTTTTGCCGATCGGTTTCAAACTTGCAGGATTTCATAAGGTCATAAGTACCTACAATTAGTTTATCTCGGATTTTGGAAATCGGTAACCTAAGGTCGGCTCAATTTCGTGACCACATTATAAGTCAATGGGGAAATATTAAAATGTTTCCTATTCCGAGGATGCGCAGGACATCAGTCCAATTCCTTCTGGATCAAGTTATCATAGGCCATTCTTCATGATCCAGTTGCAGTTTTTGTGTCGTGACCACTTCAGGGTCAGCCGAGGTCATCTAAGGTCACCAAAACTGTATTATTAATTACTCTCGACAGCATGAAGGTAGAGAAGTGAAACCGGTACCAATCTGTTTGTCTCGTCGATACACGTCTCTCAATAGGCAGCATGACCTACTTGGATCACCACTTGACCTTGACCAGATCAAATTTTTAGTTGACTTGATCTGGTCAGCAGGACAATTATTTGAAGCGCCTTGACGAGACGAGCACGATGGCCTCAACATTATTGCATTATCGTAATTAGGTAAAACGTTATATGCGAACAACTGTTTTGACATAAGTAGCCTTTTTAACATTTGATGACCGACCCCTAGAGCCTAAACTATTGACCTGAGCTAAATTTTGAGGACACCAATAGCGATTTCATATTTCAAGAGCTTTCAATTTACTGTTTTCCGTTTGTTCCTAACTATCGTAGTTCTCGAGATATTTTGGGGTTTCTGGAGCAAAGTGCTACAAGAAAAAATTGCATATTTAACCCCATTTGACCTGGAAGATATTGACTTACGGTCATGCAAATTTCGCAAAACAGAGTTCCCTACAAAACCTCCCTACCCTAAAAAATGTTATTGTAGCATTTATGGGGGCGCGATCTTGGGGGTGGCAGCGGAATCCGCCCCCTTCATTACATTTTGCATATAAGCATTCCTACCGAAAGATATTGCAAGTTAAAGTTGATAAGCGTCCCACACTTTAAACGACCGGGACTCTCAAGTACCTACTTGGTAACGAATTTCGGTGTTCACCAAAATCCCGTATTGCTTTTTGACGAAATAGTATGGAAAATATGCCTTCCACTCTGTTTATCGTGATTATGTGCCCCACTGCCCTTAAAAATCAACAAACATTGAATACAAAGGTAACCAAATTAGCAGTTAACTTATGCAACCAACGACGGCCTAGTTAGTGTCTAGTGAATGCAACCCTCAATTTTTGCAAATTGGTTCATTTATTTTCAACATTAGGAATTGTGTTTTGTTTTGTCTCTGGCTGTATATAAATAAAACTAGGCGCTTATCATTAAGAATAAACATTTTTGAAAAAATAATCATTTAACAATGAAAAATTGTAATGAAATCGGGAGTTCACTTATGCACCCAACGGCGACCTATTAAGTGTCGGCGATTTGTTTCATTGACCAATCAGGTACGGTTGTCACGCTTCTTGGCACACTTACATCATTTCTGGCCTATGCCTTGTTTATAAATCAACATTCAAACCAGAGATAGTGATGGATCATACCGTTGTCAGTTGTCACCATATATATATATATAATTGCAAATTTTAATTTCACAAAATATAATTTCCTAAATAGAAAGAGTTATTTCACTTTTAAATTGAGATGCGATCAATGTGATACCATATATTTTTAATAAACTAATCCAGATAAATAACTGAAAGGGTCAATATTACCCTTTAAGAACAGTCCGTTCGGTTATCGACCCAATACTGGTTTACTGGTGTACTGGCTTTACTGGTTTAGCTTGTAACTTTACTGGACAACCCGCTTTGCGCGAAGCACAATCACGTATTGTTTCGTGTATCCCGTATCCCGTATCCCGTATCTCATATCCCATATCCCATATCCCATACTCCATATTCCATATCCCATATCCCATATCCCATATCCCATATCCCATATCCCATATCCCATATCCCATATCCCATATCCCATATCCCATATCCCATATCCCATATCCCATATCCCATATCCCATATCCCATATCCCATATCCCATATCCCGTATCCCGTATCCCGTATCACGTATCCCGTATCACGTATCACATTCCCGTATCCCGTTTCCGTATCCCGTTTCCGTATCCCGTTTCCGTATCCCGTTTCCGTATCCCGTTTCCGTATCCCGTTTCCGTATCCCGTTTCCGTATCCCGTTTCCGTATCCCGTTTCCTTATCCCGTTTCCGTATCCCGTTTCCGTATCCCGTTTCCGTATCCCGTTTCCGTATCCCGTTTCCGTTCCCCGTTCCCGTATTTAAATAATACGAATGATAATGATGTTGGCGTTGCCCCAGTGAGGAAGTTCAAATCATGATAAGATGCTTCTTTTGTTCCAACTTGTATGAACATCACACAGGCAAACTCGACGACGAGACATTTATTTTGTTTGCACAAATTAATGTGTATTTGGCTGTTTGTTTCGAAACATTGCAAGCTCCATTGAGCAATGCCGAAACGCAAAGCAACACTGACCACTTGCATAGCTTCTTGTGATGTTTCTTTTATTCTCCTCGACATTCTTATCAAATGTTCCCGTTTTCGAAACGTTGTGAGAACTTGCATCAATCGAGAGCTGTCATGCACCCGGGAGACTGCACCTTTCACTGAAGCCGCAATGGTGTTCATTTTCCTTCTTCAGCCACTAGCCGTCGCTGCTTTCACAGGATACTTGATCTCAAAGTACTTGATGAATGGATCAGAGCAAGCCTTTACGCACTTGCCTGTTCGTTCTTTCTTGGTGCAGTCACAATCGAGACCTGTGCCACAATCGCCGATGAATCCCCACGGTCCTCCGCAGGCCTGATCCAGGCCCTTGGCGCAGACCAGACATCCGCAGCCGCACACCGACTGGTGGCGACCCCACGGCATGCACTTGCACTCGCTGGGGTTGTTCAGGAGGCACTCGATGTGCCTGTTCTTTGTACACGGTAGACAGCTTTTGGCGGACACGGCCGCCAGACAGGCAGCCAGCAGCACACAGCACAGGAGGAAACGCATGGTCGCTAGTCTCAACACTTCAGCCGGTACGATGCGGATCGGAGTGTCCCGCGTGCAACTGACATCTCTTTTTATAAAATACAGCCAGCCGGACCAAGCTGTCACCTCCCACGCCTCCTGTCACCAATTGAGCATGCACTGTCAAACGTCACCATGACGTGCAGATTTGGTGAGCTGGTGTTCGGGAGCAGGTGCGCCAACTGGCCACTAGTTGGCAGTGCTCACCTTTGCGTGTCTTTTCGTGGCGTTGCGTTCAAAATGTTTCAGATTCGTACAGGTCATCATATCATTATGGTGTTATCCATCATACAGGGAACTTCGAAAAATGGTGAAATAAGAAGGTGGAACCCGTTAACACACGCCCTGGAGGGGGGGGGGAATTAGCCCACCTCTCCGGTTTTTCGTAGATAGCGCAAAAACAGCGGCGCGCAGCGACACCGTTTTTATGCACACCTGTTCAGAAATGACTTCCCACATTATGTAAAATTCTTAGCATCGGGTCATCTCAGGTCAGGTCACCAGACCAGGTCACGTGATGACCTCAACTCTAAAACGTTTGCAGTAGTACCACAGGCACAATTTTACGCCGATCGGTTTCACTCTTGCAGGACTTCATAACATCATAGATACCAACAATTTGATGATCTCGGATTTATAATATCTGTGACCTAAGGTCAGGTCAATTTTGTAACCGCCAACACTGTTTTGTCAATAACTATTGACATACTGAAGATAGAGAAGAGAAAATGGTACCAATGTATTTGTTCCGTCGAGACACGTCTCCCAATATGCAACATGACCAACTTGGGTCACCACTTGACCTTGACCTGATGTCAATTTTTTTAGTTGACCTGACCCGGTCACCATGAATATGATTGAAGCGCCTTGACAAGACAAACGCGATAGCGTAAACATTATTGCTTTATCTTTACTAGGTAAAAAGTTATTTTCGAAACACAGTTTTGGAGAGCAAAAAAAAAAATCACCTTTTTGACATTTGATGACCTCTGGAGCCTAAACTATTGACCTGAGCTCAAATCTGAGGACACCAATTGTGATTTCATATTTCAAAAGCTTTCGATTTACTGTTTTCCGTTTGTTCCTAACTTTCGTAGTTCTCGAGATATTTTGGGGTTTTTGGAGCAAAGTGCTATAAGAAAAAATTGAATATTTGACCCCATTTGACTTGGAAGATATTGACCTAGGGTCATGCAAATTTCGCAAAACAGAGTTCCTTATAAAACCTCCCTACCCTAAAAATGTTATTGTAACATTTATGGGGGCGGGATCTTGGGGGTGCACTGTTAAAAATATTTAGTAACATCGGGTGTTTCCGGGTGCTAATGTAAGCCAATAAGCAGTCCAGTATGCGTTGTTGAATTGACTATGGTGCTTGTCAAATACTTGCTCAAGCATGGTCTATCTATAACATTATAAGTAAAGCACCATTGCTGCAATACTCGAGTGCATACGTAACCCATCAGCACGTTTCACTCTCGTGCTACTTTGTGAAGTATCTTGTATGACAAAGGCACCTAGAAGTAGCATCCTGTATACTAAAAAAAGCACCTTTCTCCCAATAAGTAGAGCCTTATTGATACTAAGTTGCCATTGGCCGCGGCCGCGCATGCGTGTGAGGCACTGAAGTAGCATCTCGGGCACTTTGTGTAGTATATTGCTTTGACAAAGGCTCCTAGAAGTAATATTCTGTATAGTGATACTATATAGACAAAGTAGTTTTCAGTTGCCATTGGCCGCGGCCGCGCATGCGCGTGAGACACTGAGGGTTTGAGGAAGCCATTTTTGTTCAGTAACCGCGTGATCGTGATGGTGTTTCGTTCGCTGGTGACGAAGTGCTTTATGAAAGGTGTACTTTATGCATGGTGGAGTGATGCTGGCATATCAGAAACGTTTGAATATCATTTATGAAGACATTGTGTTGTGCTGCGATCATCAATTCAGTAATTAAAGCAACAAACTCCAGTTTGCGGACATCTCTACCGTACAACGAGAAACGATCCTCAGACGCTGCCCGCCAGAAGAAGGGATTCGTAGTACGGGAAAAATCAAGACGCGATCGACGACATTAAAGTACACTTTGTATTGTTCAGCTTTCCGCTTCCCTATATGTTTGTTGTAAATATTGTGATTTTCATAATACATTATATTGTCATTGTTTGTGTTTTGCTGAAGATATGCGAAATGCCTCAACGAACGCATTGCCACTCGGACATCGGACCTGTTCATGCATTCGAATCAGTCGTGGGACGTCTAATTTGAAATTCGTGTCATTTAGTGACACGAATGTTTTTATATACATTCATATGATGGCAACCCTACCGCCGTGCCCGCTGGTTAAAATATTGCACTATTGTTCGCTGCTTATGGTAGTCCGTTATTGGCTGAAGGCAGCACCTAAAAACTATAGCGCCGGTGGAGTGCTACGAGTGTGATTTTTCATTTTTGGGGGAGCCTCAAACTTACCGCATGCGAATTGCGATGCGTCTTATGAAGAATAACGGTGCTTCGAATGTGCTATCTGTCTGTAGCACCCCGGAGCCAAGCACAGGTAGGGTGCTGAAATTCGGCGAATCAAGCACCTTTTCTGACCGGCATCGTGGTGCTTGCTCAAGAACCCTGGGGTGTTGCTGTAGCATGGCTTAGTATACCACGGTGCTAGCCCAAGAGCCCTGGCGCGTTAACATAGTTAACACTTCAGATAGCTTTGCTGCTATCTGAAGCACCATACGAATGCTGTTTTTTCGGCGAAATGGATTAGCACCTTTAAGGTGCTAAATATTTTTAGCAGTGTGGGGGCGGAATCCGCCCCCCCCCCCCCCCCATCCAGTGCGAGTATTTCTTAGAGACCTTCCAGTGCGCGTGTTAAAGGGAAATCATGAACTTTTCACACAACAATGGAATTATCACTTCAAATCAACCGACGAGACCAAAATATTTGGTAAATTCATTACATGTTGCATATAAGCCTTCCTACCAAAAGATATTTCAAGTTAAAGTTGATAAGCGTTCCACACTTTTAACGACCGGGACTCCTAAGTACCTACTTGGTAACGAATTTCGGTGTTCTCCAAAATCCGGTATTGCTTTTGGACGAAATGGTATGGAAAATATACCTTCCACTCTGTTTATCGTGATTATGTGCCATACTGCCCTTAAAAATCAGCAAACATTGAATAAAAAGGTAACCAAATTAGGAGTTAACTTATGCAACCAACGACGGCCTAGTAGTGAATGCGACCCTCAATTTTTGAAAATTAGTTCATTTATTTTCAACATTAGAAGTTTTGTTTTGTCTCTGGCTGTATATAACACTAGGCTTAAGCTTATCATTAAAAAGAAACATTAAAAAATGAAAAAATTATAATAAAATCGGGAGTTCACTTATGCACCCAACGGCGACCTATTAAGTGTCGACGATTTGTTTCATTGACCAATCAGGGATGTTGTCACACTTCTTGGTGCACTTACATCATTTCTGGCCCATGACTTGTTTATAAATCAACATTCAAACCAGAGATAGTGATGGATCATACCATTTGTCAGTTGTCACCATATCTAAGTACATATTTGTATTTCACAAAGTGTCATTTCCTAAATAGAAAGAGTTATTTCTCTTTTAAATTGAGGTGCAAGCAATGTAATACCATTGATTTGTAATAAAATAATGCAGATAAATAACTCAAAGGGTCATTATTACCCTTTAAGAACAGTCCTTTCGGTTATCGACCCAATACTGGTTTACTGGCTTTACTGGTTTAGCTTGTGACTTTACTGGACAACCCGCTCTGCGCGAAGCACAATCACGTATTGCTTCGTGTATCCCGTATCCCGTATCTCATATCCCATATCCCGTATCCTGTATCCCGTATCCCGCATCCCGTATCCCGTATCCCGTATCCCGTATCCCGTATCCCGTATCCCGTATCCCGTATCCCGTATCCCGTATCCCGTATCCCGTATCCCATATCACATTTCCGTATCTTGTTCCCGTATCCCGTTTCCGTATCCCGTTTCCGTATCCCGTTTCCGTATCTCGTTTCCGTATCCCGTTTCCGTATCCCGTTTCCGTATCCCGTTTCCGTATCCCGTTTCCGTATCCCGTTTCCGTATCCCGTTTCCGTATCCCGTTTCCGTATCCCGTTTCCGTATCCCGTTTCCGTATCCTGTTTCCGTATCCCGTTTCCGTATCCCGTTTCCGTATCCCGTTTCCGTACCCCGTTTCCGTACCCCGTTTCCGTATCCCGTTTCCGTATCCCGTTTCCGTATCCGGTTTCCGTATCCGGTTTCGGTATCCGGTTTCCGTATCCCGTTTCCGTATCCGGTTTCCGTATCCGGTTCCCGTATCCGGTTCCGTATCCCGTTTCCCGTTGCTGTATCCCGTTTCCGTATCCCGTTTCCTTATCCCGTCCCCGTATCCCGTTTCCGTATCCGGTTTCCGTATCCGGTTTCCGTATCCGGTTTCCGTATCCGGTTTCCGTATCCGGTTTCCGTATCCGGTTTCCGTATCCGGTTTCCGTATCCGGTTTCCGTATGCGGTTTCCGTATCCGGTTCCGTATCCGGTTTCCGTATCCGGTTTCCGTATCCGGTTTCCGTATCTGGTTTCCGGATCCGGTTTCCGTATCCGGTTTCCGTATCCGGTTTCCGTATCCGGTTTCCGTATCCGGTTTCCGTTTCCGGTTTCCGTATCCGGTTTCGGTATCCAGTTTCCGTATCCGGTTTCCGTATCCGGTTTCCGTATCCGGTTTCCGTATCCGGTTTCCGTATCCGGTTTCCGTATCCGGTTTCCGTATCCGGTTTCCGTATCCGGTTTCCGTATCCGGTTTCCGTATCCGGTTTCCGTATCCGGTTTCCGTATCCGGTTTCCGTATCCGGTTTCCGTATCCGGTTTCCGTATCCGGTTTCGGTATCCGGTTTCCGTATCCGGTTTCCGTATCCGGTTTCCGTATCCGGTTTCCGTATCCGGTTTCCGTATCCGGTTTCCGTATCCGGTTTCCGTATCCGGTTTCCGTATCCGGTTTCCGTATCCGGTTTCCGTATCCGGTTTCCGTATCCGGTTTCCGTATCCGGTTTCCGTATCCGGTTGCCGTATCTCGTTTCCGTATCTCGTTTCCGTATCGCGTTTCCGTATCCCGTTTCCGTATCCCGTTTCCGTATCCCGTTTCCGTATCCCGTTTCCGTATCCCGTTTCTGTATCCCGTTTCCGTATCCCGTTTCCGTATCCCGTTTCTGTATCCCGTTTCCGTATCCCGTTTCCGTATTCCGTTTCCGTATCCCGATTCTGTATCCCGTTTTCGTATCCCGTTCCCCGTTCGCATATTTAAATAATACGAATGATAATGATGTGGGCGTTGGTTGCGCCAGTGAGGAAGTTCAAATCATGCAAAGATGCTGATTTTTTTTGTTCCAACTTGTTTAAACATCACACAGGCAAACTCGACGACGAGACATTCATTTTGTTTGCATAAATTAATGTGTATTTGGCTGTTTGTTTCGAAACATTACAAGGTCCATTGAGCAATGCCGAAACACAAAGCAACACTGACCACTTGCATAGCTTCTTGTGATGTTTCTTTTATTCTCCTCGACATTCTTATCAAATGTTCCCGTTTTCGAAACGTTGTGAGAGCTTGCATCAATCGAGAGCTGCCATGCACCCGGGAGACTGCACCTTTCACTGAAGCCGCAATGGTGTTCGTTTTCCTTCTTCAGCCACTAGCCGTCGCTGCTTTCACAGCATAATTGATCTTAAAGTACTTGATGACTGGATCAGAGCAAGCCTTCACGCACTTGCCTGTTGCCGGCACTTTCTTGGTGCAGCTGAGACCTGTGCCACACTGGCCTGTGATTCCCCACGGTCCTCCGCAGGTCTGATCCAGGCCCCTGGCGCAGACCAGACATCCGCAGCCGCACACCGACGGGTGGCGACCCCACGGCATGCACTTGCACTCGCTGGGGTTGTTCAGGAGGCACTTGATGTGCCTGTTCTTTGTACACGGTAGACACCTGAGGGCGGACACGGCCGCCGTACAGGCAGCCAGCAGCACACAGCCCAGAAGAAAACGCATGGTCGCTAGTCTCAACACTTCAGCCGGTACGATGCGGATCCCGCGTGTCCCGCGTGCAACTGACATCTCTTTTATAAAATACAGCCAGCCGGACCAAGCTGTCACCTCCCACGCCTCCTGTCACCAATTGAGCACTCACTGTCAAACGTCACCATGACGTGCAGATTTGGTGAGCTGGTGTTCGGGAGCAGGTGCGCCAACTGGCCACTAGTTGGCAGTGTTCACCTTGGCGTGTCTTTGCGTGACGTTGCGTTCAAAATGTTTCAGATTCGTACAGGTCATCATATCATTATGGCGTTATCCATCATACAGGGAACTTTGAGAAATGGTGAAATAAGAAGGTGGAGCCCGTTAACACGCGCCCTGGAGGGTGGGGGGGGGGGGGAATTAGCCCTCCTCTCCGGTTTTTCGTAGATAGCGCAAAAACAGCGGTGCGCAGCGACACAGTTTTAATGCACACCTGTTCAGAAATGAACTTCCCACATTATGTAAAATTCTTAGCATCGGGTCATCTCAGGTCAGGTCACCAGACCAGGTCACGTGATGACCTCAACTCTAAAACGTTTGCAGTAGTACCACAGGCACAATTTACGCCGATCGGTTTCACTCTTGCAGGACTTCATAACATCATAGATACCAACAATTTGATGATCTCGGATTTCGAATATATGTGACCTAAGGTCAGGTCAATTTTTTAACCGCCAACACTGTTTTGTCAATAACTATTGACATACTGAAGATAGAGAAGAGCAAATGGTACCAATGTATTTGTTCCGTCGAGACACGTCTCTCAATATGCAACATGACCAACTTGGGTCACCACTTGACCTTGACCTGATGTCAATTTTTTTAGTTGACCTGACCCGGTCACCATGAATATGATTGAAGCGCCTTGACAAGACAAACGCGATAGCGTAAACATTATTGCTTTATCTTTACTAGGTAAAAAGTTATTTGCGAAACACAGTTTTGGAGAAGAAGAAAAATCAGCTTTTTGACATTTGATGACCTCTGGAGCCTAAACTATTGACCTGAGCTCAAATCGGAGGACACCAATTGTGATTTCATATTTCAAAAGCTTTCGATTTACTGTTTTCCGTTTGTTCCTAACTTTCGTAGTTCTCGAGATATTTTGGGGTTTCTGGGTGCAAAGTGCTATAAGAAAAAATTGCATATTTGACCCCATTTGACTTGGAAGATATTGACCTAGGGTCATGCAAATTTCGCAAAACAGAGTTCCTTATAAAACCTCCCTACCCTAAACATGTTATTGTAACATTTATGGGGGCGGGATCTTGGGGGTGCACTGTTAAAAATATTTAGTAACATCGGGTGTTTCCGGGTGCTAATGTAAGCCAATAAGCAGTCCAGTATGCGTTGTTGAATTGACTATGGTGCTTGTCAAATACTTGCTCAAGCATGGTCTATCTATAACATTATAAGTAAAGCACCATTGCTGCAATACTCGAGTGCATACGTAACCCATCAGCACGTTTCATTCTCATGCTACTTTGTGTAGTTTCTTGTATGACAAAGGCACCTAGAAGTAGCATCCTGTATACTAAAAAAAGCACCTTTCTCCCAATAAGTAGAGCCTTATTGATACTAAGTTGCCATTGGCCGCGGCCGCGCATGCGTGTGAGGCACTGAAGTAGCATCTCGGGCACTTTGTGTAGTATATTGCTTTGACAAAGGCTCCTAGAAGTAATATTCTGTATAGTGATACTATATAGACAAAGTAGCTTTCAGTTGCCATTGGCCGCGGCCGCGCATGCGCGTGACACACTGAGGGTTTGAGGAAGCCATTTTTGTTCAGTAACCGCGTGATCGTGATGGTGTTTCGTTCGCTGGTGACGAAGTGCTTTATGAAAGGTGCAGTTTATGCATGGTGGAGTGATGCGGGCATATCAGAAACGTTTGAATATCATTTATGAAGACATTGTGTTGTGCTGCGATCATCAATTCAGTAATTAAAGCAACAAACTTCGGTTTGCGGACATCTCTACCGTACAACGAGAAACGATCCTCAGACGCAGCCCGCCAGAAGAAGGGATTCGTGGTACGGGAAAAATCAAGACGCTGTCGACGACATTAAAGTACACTTTGTATTGTTCAGCTTTCTGCTTCCCTATATGTTTGTTGTAAATATTGTGATTTTTATAATACATTATATTGCCATTGCAAAGTTGTGTTTTACTGAAGATATGCGAAATGCCTCAAGGAACGCATTGCCACTCGGACATCGGACCTGTTCAGGCATTCGAATCAGTCGTGGGACGTCTAATTTGAAATTCGTGTCATTTAGTGACACGAATGTTTTTATATTTATTCATATGATGGCAACCCTATCGCCGTGCCCGCTGGTTAAAATATTGCACTGCTTCGCTGCTTGTTAAAATATTGCACTATTGTTCGCTGCTTATGGTAGTCCGTTATTGGCTGAAGGAAGCACCTAAAAACTATAGCGCCGGTGGAGTGCTACGAGTGTGATTTTTCATTTTTTGGGGAGCCTCAAACTTACCGCATGCGATGCGTCTTAAGAAGAATAACGGTGCTTCGAATGTGCTATCTGTCTGTAGCACCCCGGAGCCAAACACAGGTAGGGTGCTGAAATTCGGCGAATCAAGCACCTTCTCTGACCGGCATCGTGGGCTTGCTCAAGAACCCTGGGGTGTTGCTGTAGCATGGCTTAGTATACCACGGTGCTAGCCCAAGAGCCCTGACGCGTTAACGTAACATTGCTTTGCTACTATCTGAAGCACCATACGAATGCTGTTTTTTTTTCGGCAAAATGGATTAGCACCTTTAAGGTGCTAAATATTTTTAGCAGTGTGGGGGCGGAATCCGCCCCCCCCCCCCCCATCCAGTGCGAGTATTTCTTAGAGACCTTCCAGTGCGCGTGTTAAAGGGAAATCATGACCTTTTCACACAACAATGGAATTATCACTTGAAATCAACCGACGAGACCAAAATATTTGGTAAATTCCTTACATTTTGCATATAAGCCTTCCTACCAAAAGATATTTCAAGTTAAAGTTGATAAGCGTTCCACACTTTTAACGACCGGGACTCTCAAGTACCTACTTGGTAACGAATTTCGGTGTTCTCCAAAATCCGGTATTGCTTTTTGACGAAATGGTATGGAAAATATACCTTCCACTCTGTTTATCGTGATTATGTGCCATACTGCCCTTAAAAATCAACAAACATTGAATAAAAAGGTAACCAAATTAGGAGTTAACTTATGCAACCAACGACAGCCTAGTTAGTGAATGCGACCCTCAATTTTTGAAAATTGGTTCATTTATTTTCAACATCAGATGTTTTGTTTTGTCTCTGGCTGTATATAACACTAGGCTTAAGCTTATCATTAAAAAGAAACATTTTAAAAAAATGGAAAAATGATAATAAAATCGGGAGTTCACTTATGCACCCAACGGCGACCTATTAAGTGTCGGCGATTTGTTTCATTGACCAATCAGGGACGTTGTCACACTTCTTGGTGCACTTACATCATTTCTGGCCCATGACTTGTTTATAAATCAACATTCAAACCAGAGATAGTGATGGATCATACCGTTTGTCAGTTGTCACCATATATAAGTACATATTTTTATTTCACAAAGTGTCATTTCCTAAATAGAAAGAGTTATTTCACTTTTAAATTGAGGTGCAACCAATGTGATACCATTGATTTGTAATAAAATAATGCAGATAAATAACTCAAAGGGTCATTATTACCCTTTAAGAACAGTCCTTTGGGTTATCGACCCAATACTGGTTTACTGGCTTTCCTGGTTTAGCTTGTGACTTTACTGGACAACCCGCTCTGCGCGAAGCACAATCACGTATTGTTTCGTGTATCCCGTATCCCGTGTCTCATATCCCATATCCCGTATCCTGTATCCCGTATCCCGTATCCCGCATCCCGTATCCCGTATCCCGTATCCCGTATCCCGTATCCCGTATCCCGTATCCCGTATCCCGTATCACATATCACATTTCCGTATCTTGTTCCCGTATCCCGTTTCCGTTTCCCGTTTCCGTATCCCGTTTCCGTATCCCGTTTCCGTATCCCGTTTCCGTATCCCGTTTCCGTATCCCGTTTCCGTATCCCGTTTCCGTATCCCGTTTCCGTATCCCGTTTCCGTATCCCGTTTCCGTATCCCGTTTCCGTATCCCGTTTCCGTATCCCGTTTCCGTATCCCGTTTCCGTATCCCGTTTCCGTATCCCGTTTCCGTATCCCGTTTCCGTATCCCGTTTCCATATCCCGTTTCCGTATCCCGTTTCCGTATCCCGTTTCCGTATCTCGTTTCCGTATCTCGTTTCCGTATCCCGTTTCCGTATCCCGTTTCCGTATCGCGGTTCTGTATCCCGTTTTCGTATCCCGTTCCCCGTTCGCATATTTAAATAATACTAATGATAATGATGTGGGCGTTGCGCCAGTGAGGAAGTTCAAATCATGCAAAGATGCTTATTTTTTTGTTCCAACTTGTCTAAACATCACACAGGCAAACCCGACGACGAGACATTCATTTTGTTTGCACAAATTAATGTGTATTTGGCTGTTTGTTTCGAAACATTACAAGGTCCATTGAGCAATGCCGAAACACAAAGCAACACTGACCACTTGCATAGCTTCTTGTGATGTTTCTTTTATTCTCCTCGACATTCTTATCAAATGTTCCCGTTTTCGAAACGTTGTGAGAGCTTGCATCAATCGAGAGCTGTCATGCACCCGGGAGACTGCACCTTTCACTGAAGCCGCAATGGTGTTCGTTTTCCTTCTTCAGCCACTAGCCGTCGCTGCTTTCACAGCATACTTGTTCTCAAAGTACTTGATGACTGGATCAGGGCAAGCCTTCACGCACTTGCCTGTTTGCGACACTTTCTTGGTGCAGCTGAGACCTGTGCCACACTGGCCGATGATTCCCCACGGTCCTCCGCAGGCCTGATCCAGGCCCCTGGCGCAGACCAGACATCCGCAGCCGCACACCGATAAGTGGCGACCCCACGGCATGCACTTGCACTCGCTGGGGTTGTTCAGGAGGCACTTGATGTGCCTGTTCTTTGTACACCATGGACAGCTGAGGTACTTGGGGTACAGCTGAGGCACGGCCGCCAGACAGGCAGCCAGCAACCCAAAGCCCAGGAGGAAACGCATGGTCGCTAGTATCAACACTTCAGCCGGTACGATGCGGATCGGAGTGTCCCGCGTGCAACTGACATCTCTTTTTATAAAAATACAGCCAGCCGGACCAAGCTGTTACCTCCCACGCCTCCTGTCACCAATTGAGCATGCACTGTCAAACGTCACCATGACTTGCAGATTTGGTGAGCTGGTGTTCGGGAGCAGGTGCGCCAACTGGCCACTAGTTGGCAGTGCTCATCTTTGGTTGTCTTTTCGTGGCGTTGCGTTCAAAATGTTTCAGATTCGTACAGGTCATCATATCATTATGGTGTTATCCATCATACAGGGAACTTCGAAAAATGGTGAAATAAGAAGGTGGAACCCGTTAACACACGCCCTGGAGAGGGGGGGGGGAATTAGCCCACCTCTCCGGTTTTTCGTAGATAGCGCAAAAACAGCGGCGCTGCGCGCCGCCGTTTTTAAACGCACCTGTTCAGAAATGAACTTCCCACATTATGTAAAATTCTTAGCATCGGGTCATCTCAGGTCAGGTCACCAGACCAGGTCACGTGATGACCTCAACTCTAAAACGTTTGCAGTAGTACCACAGACACAATTTTACGCCGATCGGTTTCAATCTTGCAGGACTTCATAACATCATAGATACCAACAATTTGATGATCTCGGATTTGTAATATCTGTGACCTAAGGGCAGGTCAATTTTGTAACCGCCAACACTGTTTTGTCAATAACTATTGACATACTGAAGATAGAGAAGAGAAAATGGTACCAATGTATTTGTTCCGTCGAGACACGTTTCTCAATATGCAACATGACCAACTTGGGTCACCACTTGACCTTGACCTGATGTCAATTTTTTTAGTTGACCTGACCCGGTCACCATGAATATGATTGAAGCGCCTTGACAAGAAAAACGCGATAGCGTAAACATTATTGCTTTATCTTTACTAGGTAAAAAGTTATTTGCGAAACACAGTTTTGGAGAAGAAGAAAAATCACCTTTTTGACATTTGATGACCTCTGGAGCCTAAACTATTGACCTGAGCTCAAATCTGAGGACACCAATTGTGATTTCATATTTCAAAAGCTTTCGATTTACTGTTTTCCGTTTGTTCCTAACTTTCGTAGTTCTCGAGATATTTTGGGGTTTCTGGAGCAAAGTGCTATAAGAAAAAATTTAATATTTGACCCCATTTGACTTGGAAGATATTGACCTAGGGTCATGCAAATTTCGCAAAACAGAGTTCCTTATAAAACCTCCCTACCCTAAAAATGTTATTGTAACATTTATGGGGGCGGGATCTTGGGGGTGCACTGTTAAAAATATTTAGTAACATCGGGTGTTTCCGGGTGCTAATGTAAGCCAATAAGCATTCCAGTATGCGTTGTTGAATTGACTATGGTGCTTGTCGAATACTTGCTCAAGCATGGTCTATCTATAACATTATAAGTAAAGCACCATTGCTGCTAATACTCTAGTGCATACGTAACCCATCGGCACGTTTCACTCTCGGGCTACTTTGTGTAGTATCTTGTATGACAAAGGCACCTAGAAGTAGCATCCTGCATACTAGACAAAGCACCTTTCTCCCAATAAGTAGAGCCTTATTGATACTAAGTTGCCATTGGCCGCGGCTGCGCATGCGTGTGAGGCACTGAAGTAGCATCTCGGGCACTTTGTGTAGTATAGGAGTTGCGTGTTGGCTGCCGGTGTCTTGTTGCGGGGGCCCCCTGCTGGATCGGCCGCGCGGCGAAGGGTTCTATTCGTTGCGTGGCTGATTTGGCGGGGGATTTCTGCGATGGGACGCCGATGGTTGATGTGCGGTTTTGCGTTGGCGGCGGCATGATTCCCTGCCAAACCAGTCAGAAATAACTGTCTGACTAACTGTTAAATCATGTTGCTGCTGACGTGGGAGTTGCGTGTTGGCTGCCGGTGTCTTGTTGCGGTGGCCCCCTGCTGGATCGGCCGCGCGGCGAAGGGTTCTATTCGCTGCGTGGCTGATTTGGCGGGGAATTTCTGCGATGGGACGCCGATGGTTGATGTGCGATTTTGCGTTGGCGGCGGCATGATTCCCTGCCAAATCGGTCGCGCAACGAAAGGCTCCATTGGAATTCGTTGTTCATTTCTTAACGTAGCGCTCCTCCCAACCCTCCTCTCCCCTTTACTCCGCTCTTGACAGAGCCTTTTTTTTCTCTTTTTTTTACTTCCCCGGACCGGCCTATAGCCATTTTCCGGGGGGGGAAACTACTTCTGGCAATTTGCCAGGAAAAGAGCTACGTTAACCGGTGTATGTGACCCGGAGCTTGCTAGGGAGTAGGGTATCTATTTTACGTTAATGAAGTGTTCAAAGTAAATATAATATATAACCTTACGTTAAGTATTTCGTTCAAGGCCAAAAATAAGTAAAACACGAGACACACGTACATACACATTTTATTACATACACTCGCGAACACACATACACTTGTACACAATGTCAGTGTTGATGGAGCCTGGGTGCCATCATTGCAGCAACAGGAGACTGTTGCCAGTCTCCCTGGCTCTGGCGCCCCGGCGAGACCTGGTTGTGGGATGTATTTAGCTTGGAGAAAAGTCCTGAATAATAAAAAAAACAGCGTCTAACGCAAGGGGGCGCGGAGAGCCAAAATTGCGCTAGGCCAAAAACCCCTGTTATATTTGCTTAACTAGTCGTGTTTGGTAGAGAAAATCGAAGAGGAGGCTTGTTAGTTCGGGATAATTATCACCTAACAGTGTTTGGAGATTTAATGTGATGCTATTTTGTTGCGTGTAATTAATAATGTTCTGACGTTTGACGTTGTGTACTGGGCAAGTAATTAGTAAATGTTCAATTGTGTAGCGCGGATAACCTGGACCATGTTGGTAATTTGGTGGCGGAAGATTGGCTATAATATGATAATGCGTAATTTTTGTGTGACCAAGGCGAAGACGTGCTAATACTATTTCTTTTTCTCTACAATTCTGGTGACTAGATATAAAATGTTGGACTTTCGGTTTGATCGGATGAAGATGAAAATGCGGAGCAGCATCCCACTCGCGCTGGCGCAATATGCTAAGTTGAGAGTTTATATAATTTAAAACGTCACATACAGGACTTGGAATATGGTTTTCTGAAGGTAATTCTAGGCTCAATTTCGCTAATTTGTCGGCTTCCTGGTTTCCCGGGATACCAGCGTGTCCTGGGATCCAGAGGAATTTGATACTGCTGCTTAAATGCTTAATTATCTGTCTAATTTGAAATACTATCGGATTTCTACAGTCACTAATCGAGGAAATGGCTGAGAGCGAGGCAGCCGAGTCTGTGCAAATGACTACTTCTTTAAATTTTTCCTTTTTAACATATATTAATGCTAATAAGATTGATGATAGTTCCGCAGTATATACGCTATTTGTGTCTGGGAGTCTCAAGTTACTGTTAACCGTGTTTGAAAAATATGCACCGCCAGTTCGGCCGTCGCGCCGTGAACCGTCAGTGTATATGTATGTGTATGTGTTGTGTTGTGCTTTGTGTTCGTGGAAGAGAGTGTGTGTCTCTGCCGCCGTGACTGTGTTTTTGTTGTGTGTGAAGAGGCGGTGTGTGTCTGGTGTTGTGTCGAGCCAGTGAGGTGTGAGTGGTGGTGTTGGCATTGTGTTGATGTGTGGGATGTTGAATAGTGTGAGTGTTTGTCTGATTCTGTGACTGATAAGTGGATGTCGTTTTTGTAGTAGTGTTTGTCGTCTTGTGGGTGCGGGGTGGGTTAAGATGTGGAATGTTGGGCGTGTGGGGTGTGAACTTGCTCTGGCGTAGAATCTATGTAGTGTGTATTTGCGTCGGCGGCAGAGTGTGGGTATGTTTGTGTCGATGTGTAAGTTTGTGGTGTTGGTGGTGCGACAGGCCCCTGTCACGATCCGCAAGGCAGTGTTCTGGACGGTTTGCAATTTTTCATTTTTTTTGGAACATATATCATCAAATAAGAATGCGTTATAGTCCAGGATTGGTCGTATCAGGGAAGTATATAACTTGAGAAGAGTGGAGCGGTCTGCGCCCCACTCTCTTCCAGTTAACGACTTCATAATATTTATTCGTCGCGTACATCTCTGTACTAAATCATTGAAATGTGGGATGAACGAAAGACGAGTGTCGAGCGTTACTCCCAGATATTTGAATGATTTGACAAAAGGGATAATTTGATTGTTATATTTTAATGGAATGTAGGGTTCCACATATACAGTTTTTTTCGAGAAAATCAAGGATGCAGATTTACTTGGAGAAACTTCCAGACCCCATTGGTCGCACCATACCTTTATATCAATGAGGACTAGTTGTAGAATTTTGCTGGCTTGATCAACACTGGGGTGGGAGAGCCACACCACCAGGTCATCAGCGTACATTGAAAATTTAAGACCTTTGTCGATCTTGTTAATATTACTGAAAATGTCGTTAATCATGATTAAAAATAGAGTTGGGGAGATAACCGATCCCTGTGGGACACCGTGGTCCTGATTTTGATTTGGAGAATATGTGTTACCGCACCTTACATTACAAGTTCTATTTTCTAAAAAGTTTATTATAAACATGGCAAGTCTACCTCGAATTCCGGCCTTATGAACCTTTACTAGAAGTGCAGTCTTATTGACTCTGTCAAACGCAACTCTCAAATCGAGGAAGAGGGCAACTGTGACCTCCTTCTCTCGAAAGCCGCGCTGGACAGAGTCGATAATACCAACTAAATTGTCCGCAGTGGATCGACCGGGTCGAAAACCACTTTGGTATGGGGAAAGTAAGTTGCTTGATTCAATGTATGTCCTGATACGTCCATTAACCATGCGTTCGAATAGTTTACATGCACAACTTGTTAGAGAAATAGGACGATAGCTAGCGGGAGAAGATTTAGGCTTGCGAGGTTTAAGTATAGGAATTAGCGTACTACTATGCCAATATTCAGGGAAAGTGCCATCAAACCACATGGTATTGAAGGCTGCTAGTAAGTTAGTGAGACTAGTCTCAGTCAAGTTTTTAAAGAAGGAGTAGTCAATTTGATCTGGCCCTACGGAAGTTTTACCACATTTACTAATAGCGTATGTTAACTCTGAGTTTGTGAAAAGAGAGTTATAGATTTCTACGTTGTCAGAGTCAAAGTTAAGAGATTTAAATTTATCGTTAAGTTGGTTAGTAAAAGTTGGTGTACATTGTTGTGTTGATGATATGTTAGCGTAGTGTTGGGCAAATTGTGTTGCCACCTCTAGGGGGACCGTGTAAGATGTGTTGTTGATGTGTAAGTGTGGGATTTTGTAGGCCGGTGGTCTTTTATTTGAAAATGATCTAATTAATGTCCAAATTTTTGAAAGGGAGGTAAATCGATTAAAGGTAGATGAGAATTCCTGCCAAGATTCTTTTTTTGCTTTGTTAATGATTGTTTTTGCCAGAGAGCGGGCCCTCCGTACTTCGTTTTCGTTATCAGCGGTAATACATGCTTGAAATTTTTTAAATGCTCTTTTCCGGAGGGCGACAGCTCTCTGGCATTCTGTGTTCCACCACGGGGCAGTACGCTGTCGCGGGTGGTGTTGTGTGTGTGTGTGTGTGTGTGTGTGGAATGTGCTGGTGTGCTGATGCGAGAATAGTGTTTAAAAATGTGTTAATGTCGGTCTGGGAGTCTGCGGGATGACTATTGTCAATGTGTTTTGAAAGGAGGACCAGTCTGCTTTACGAAGGTTCCATCTAGGCAGGGAGTACAAATTTGTTTGCCCTGAAGGGGCTTGCAATTCTAAGTGTATTGGAAAATGATCGCTAAAAAGAAGATCAGATTGCACATTAAATGTGAAAAGTGTCGCGATGCGTGGTGTGGTGAAGGCGAGGTCAATGGCGCTGTAAGTCACCTCGCCTCCTGAGTGGTGTACGTGTGTGTTTGATTGATCGTTAAGGAAGACCAAATTATGCCGGTCCAGTAGGTCCAGCATAATTTGGCCGCGGCGAGAGTCCAGAAGGCAGCCCCAAGCCCGACTATGCGCGTTGAAATCGCCCATAATCAGACATGGGGTGTTAATATTTTTAATAAGCTGAGAAAAAGAATCAATGTCTATGTCCTCATTTGGACGGAAATAAATAGAGATTAAAGTCATTTCTAGCTGAGCGATTTTAATATTGACGCCGACTGCGTCTAGGGTTGTTTTAAGATCAATTTGGTGATGCAAAAGATTGTTTGAAATGAGTAAGGCCGAGCCGCCTCGGCGCGGCTTTGTGTTTACGTTATGTGTATATAGACTGAAACCGGGGATTTTAAAGGTATATTTAATAAAGTCGGCGTCAATAAAATGGGTTTCCTGAACGGCGGCTGCTAACGGATTGTTATTTAATATATAATGTTTGAATTGCCCCCAGTGGGACACCAGAGATCTAGTGTTCCACTGGAGGACAAATTCTGAGTGTGGGGAAGCCATTATTTAGGTTTACGGTCCAGAGCGCGCCTCACTGCGGCCCTGGTGTGGCGGTGTCTGTGGGGGGATAAGGATGGTTGAGGGATGCGTGTTTTGTGTTTTGTGTTTTGTGTTAGGATGGGAGTCCCCAGCTGCCCGGTTCCGGGCGGCGTGTCGGCGTCACTGTTCGCCGACATGTCGTCATAGCTGTAGGACAGCTCAGAGCCGGCCCCGAGGCTGGCTGGCGAGGGGGGGCTGATAGGAGGGTTGGAGGACTGGCTGCAAGTGCTGCCGGGGGACGATGGTGGCTCTGTGCGCGGAGCAGCCAGACCCGTCTCCGGGAATGACAGCGCACTCGCGGCACTCACATTGCAGCGCAGCGATGGCGGTGGCGCGTCAGAGATAGTTACCGCGTGCCTTGGTGGCGGTGGCGCATCTGACGTAGTCGGCGCGCACGGCGGTGGCGGTGGCGCATCACGTTGGTCACGTGTTTCGGTGCCGCGCTCCGACTGGGACTCTACGTCCTGAGCCGGGGTCCCGGGGGCGGTGGGTCGTCCCCGGGACTTTGGCAGCGCTTCGGGGCGCATCGGTTGGGTGGGAGGCGGGGGAGAGTTCCCCGTCGCGTCCCGAGAGGTGGTGGGGCTGGTTCTGCCCTCTGGGCCTGCGGTCGGACTTCCGGTCTGGGGACCGTGTCGGCGCTGACCTCGAGAGGGGGGAGGCGACCTCGCAAGGAGGACTTCGGCGTAGGTGGCGGCTGGCCAGCTAGCCTGGGGCTGTGCCACAGCTCTGTCCTTGACAGGAGCCTCGGCCGCCCGCTTGCGCTCTTCCATGTTTGCCAGCTGGTCTTGCCAGGCTGGGCAATCACGGCACCAAGCAGCGTGTCGTCCCGAACAGTTGGAGCAGCGTGGTTCTGTTCCAGTGGGGCAGTCGTCGGTCAGATGCCTGTCGGCACAGTTGAGGCACTTGGGCTCTCGGGCGTGGCAGGTGTGCTCGGTGTGACCGAAGCGGCCACACCGGTAGCACTGCCGGGGGTTGGGCACCCAGGGTTTCAGCTTTAGAACCTCGTAACCCGCCACGATGGAGGGCGGGCAGATGAGGCCGCGAAACCTGAGTTTGAGGAGCGGGCTCAGTCTCCCATTTTGTTGGGGACGGAACCTCGTCACCTCAGTGACTCCTTGGGGGTGGAGCTCGTACAGGAGCTCCTCCTCGTCCAGCATAGTCAGGATAGGGGCGTAGCACACCGCCTGAACGGTGTGCATGCGGTCTGCAGCCTTCGTCGAGATCGGTAGGTCCAAGAAGGTGGTTTGGCCGAGCAGGGTCAGACCCTGCGATCGGTCCTTGACCTTGACCAGTAGAGCGCCCGATCGGATGGACCGGGCAAACTCTACATCTCCGATCAGGTGGGATAGGGCCCGCCTGATTCGGAAGGGGCTACGCCCCCCGAACGAGTTTCCACTCGTGAGTTGCAGCAGCAAGAAGCTGCTGCCCTCGGGGATGTCGGGTGGTTCGACAGGTGGCTCACGGTCGGGAGGGTGGGTGCGCGGGTCTCGGGGACGAGCCCCAGCGGTGGCCATGGTGGGAGAGGAGCAGGAGGGTGTGAGACGGTCGCGCAACTAAAAAACGCTGCGGCGCCGGCACGTTGTGGGTGAGTGGTGTGGTTGTGTGGTGTGGATGTGTGGGTTGCCTTAAGGGAGCAGCTGAAGTTAGTTAAAAATCGGTGGTTAAAATTGGCGGACCGCGTGGAGCGCGGTCGGAAATGTGACGTTTTGGCGGGAAACTGAAGGTCAAGTGTTTTGGCGGGAGACTGAAGGTCAAGTGAGGAGGAGGACGATTAAACCGTAGAAGTGTAAGAAAGATAAGATTTAGAGTAGGGTAGGAGAGAGTTGGTGAAAAGAGGTCTCAGACTGGCTTAGTTGGTCCAACCTGCCACCCCTCCAGGTCGTTTGTGGACCGTTCGGGCCAAGCAGGCTGGGTGTACACCGTTAGGTATCCGCCAGTGGACTAGTTTAGGAAAGAGATAGATAAAAGCAGAATGAAAAACAGTGAGGCAAGGCGCAAATCAAGTGAGTGAGGGGGGTTAGGGCTAGGAGGAGGCGGGGTGGAGGGATGGGCGTTGCGAAGTTCGCACTGCCGGGATCTGTGATCAGGGGGAAGGGAGGGCGGTGGGTTCAACTACTCCGCTCTTATAAGAGCGGAGCAGTGGGGAGTGGAGGGTTGGGAGGAAAGTTACGTTAAAAGAGTTAATTATCACGAATTCCAAAGGAACCTTTCGCGATGAAGGGTCCATCTGATGACAGAGCCGAGTAATTGAACACCCGCCCAGATCACACGCCGATGCTGCGCCGCGGAGCGGTGGCTGCTGCGCTGCGGTGCAGTGTTCGCTGCGCTGCGGTGCAGCATGTTAAATTATGTTAAATCACGTTGCTGCCGACGTGGGGTTGCGTGTTGGCTGCCGGTGTCTTGTTGCGGGGGTCCCCTGCTGGATCGGCCGCGCGGCGAAGGGTTCTATTCGTTGCGTGGCTGATATGGCGGGGGATTTCTGCGATGGGACGCCGATGGTTGATGTGCGGTTTTGCGTTGGCGGCGGCATGATTCCCTGCCAAATCAGTCGCGCAACGAAAGGTTCCATTGGAATTCGTTGTTCATTTCTTAACGTAATGCTCCTCCCAACCCTCCTCTCCCCTCTACTCCGCTCTTGCCAAAGCCGAGTAATTGAACACCCGCCCCTGATCACGGACGCTGATGCTGCGCCGCGGTGCGGTGGCCGCTGCGCTGCGGTGCAGTGTGCGCTGCGCTGCGCTGCGGTGCGGTGTCCGCTGCGCTGCGGTGCAGTATGTTAAATCATGTTGCTGCCGACACGGGGTTGCGTGTTGGCTGCCGGTGTCTTGTTGCGGGGGCCCCCTGCTGGATCGGCCGCGCGGCGAAGGGTTCTATTCGTTGCGTGGCTGATTTGGCGGGGGATTTCTGCGATGGGACGCCGATGGTTGATGTGCGGTTTTGCGTTGGCGGCGGCATGATTCCCTGCCAAATCAGTCGCGCAACGAAAGGTTCCATTGTAATTCGTTGTTCATTTCTTAACGTAATGCTCCTCCCAACCCTCCTCTCCCCTCTACTCCGCTCTTGCCAAAGCCGAGTAGTTGAACACCCGCTGCTGAGTGCTGAGTATTTTTCTGCTTGGCCTGCCGCCTTACGGCGATATCGGCCCTGTGGTCGAAGGGCGCCAGAGGCGCCCTTCGCTGTCATTTTTCTTCTTCATGATTTCTTTTTGTTTTGTTTTTCCGGTGGTGATTTGGTTGACGGTTGATGAGTTGATAGGACAGTGGTGGTGCGGATACATTTACAAATACAAATACAGTTACAAATACAAATACAATATTGACATAATGGTGGACAGTAGTTTACATATTATTTAGTGAGGTGAGTTTGGACCGTTAGATGATTTTTTTTTTCTCTCTCTCTCTCTCTCTCTTTCTTTTTCTCTTGTTTTCATCTGTTTGTTTGGGGGGGGTCTCTTTTACAATATGGTGAACAGTGATAAACATACACTTCTACAATAGTGACATGCATGGGCAGGGTGGCGATTTACATTAGGTTTGTTTATGATGTGCTTTTCTACTTCGAATTGACTTCTTATGTTTACTTCTCTTGTTAATATTGTAGGTATGTAGTTCTGTTTGATCTTGTTTCTTCTGCAGGTATTCGTTTTTCTTGTTGATATATGTATGTTATTCTGTTTCTTCATGCTTTGTTCGTTATGTGTAGGGTGTGTTAGGTGGTTTGTTTATGTGTAGCTTGTTTTCTTCTGTAGTATTATTTGTATTTGTTTTTGTGTTTTTCTTCTTCTTTTTCTTCTTCTTTCTTCTCGATAATCTTGTTGATAACGTTTTTATTTTTCTATCATCTTTCAGTCCTACTAAACTTGATTGCGTAGTTTGGACTTAGGATAATGTTTCTTCTTTCTTCTTGTTAATCTTGTTTTGTGTCTTTTTATATTATCTTTGGATCCTACTACCCTTGGTGCTGTAGTGTGGACTTTACTATAATTATCTGCTTCTATCTTGTAGCTTCGTTTTTCTCTTTTCTTGTTTCTTGAAGGTATTCGATTGTGTTTCATATTGCTTTTGTTTGTTTACGTGATCTTATTCTTGGGATGTCTTGCGTCTTGTTTTATTTCTTCTCGCACTTCAGTGATGTATAATTAGGTACACGTACATTATGCATGGATACTATCTTTAGACCGTTTTTTTTTGGACTTGGGGTGCCTCTTTTTTCTCTCTCTTTTTGTCCTTGGCGTTTATCTTTTGGTCTCCCCGTTTTTTTTCTTCTCATATATATATCTATGGATACCGTGGCATACACTTATAAAATTCAGATTGTCACAGATAGTTGGAAAAATTTAGCCGGGAGGGCGGTGGCGGGACCGCGGTGGCGCGGCCGCACGTTGCCGTCCCGGTCACCGATGGTTTGGTTGGTTTGGCGGTGGCGCGGCCGCACGGTGACGTCACGATGACTGATGGTTTGGTTGATCACCGGCTACAGTTGGTCAAGTTTTGAATTGGTAAGAAAATCAAACAGTAGGTTTATTAATTCTGGGTGCTCGTTTCCCAGTATGGATCTCATGTTGACGTTGATGTGGTTTTGCTGGCAGTAGTGTGTAATTGGTAGTCTGTGTGTATTATATTGTGGGCATTCAATTAGGTGTTTTATGGTTAGGGTGGTGTTTGTGCAGTTTTCACATGTCGGTTTGCTTGATTTTGTAAAGATGTATGAATGAGTTAGCTGTGTGTGTCCAATTCTCAACCTGGCCAGGGCTTTTTCCTGTCTTTTTGAGTTTTGATTTGAGTTTTGATTTGCGCACCAGGGTTCTAATTTTGGGTGAATGTCTGGTAGGGATGTATTTGTATGATCCCATTGTATTTGTAGTTTGGCACGTATGTGTTTTCGTATTTTGGAGAAGTATTCTGTTGTGGTTGGATTCAAAGTGATGTGGTTTGTGTTACTGGTTGCTTTCTTGGCTTCCAGGTCTGCCTTTTCATTTCCTAGTATGCCTGTGTGGCTAGGGATCCATAGGAGATTTGGGATCTGATTTAGTGGAAGTGATTGCTGGATTTGGAAGATTTGTGCTATGAGTGGGTGTTGTTGTGTTTTGTTTGGGGTTATCGACACTAGTGCTGATTTGGAGTCTGAAATGATGATAGGGTTTCTTAAGTTTTGTTCTTTGATTGTCGCGTAGGCTGCGTATATTGCGTATAACTCCGCTGTGTATATGGAGTAGTAGTTTGGGAGTCGTGCTCTTAGAATTGTTATGAAGTTGTTGTTGGTTTGGAGTACTGCTGCTGATCCCGTTCTGTCTGGTGTTGTTTGTTTTGAGCCGTCCGTGTATATTAATGTGTGGTGTGGATGATTGTGTAGGAATTCCTGGAAGGATGCTTGTATTTCTGCATGGGTGTAGAGAGTTTTTGGTTTTTCAAGTAGTAGGATTACTTGAGGCGTAGGGATTTTCCACCATGGGATGGGTGGGGGTAGAAGTGTTGGTGTCATAAGGGGTAGGGCGAGTGTTTCTGTGTGGGCCTTGAATCTATTTCCGATTGTTCGGCGCTTGTTGGATGCATTTTTGTATTTTGGGTGTGACCGCCTCCATATAGCTTGAAGACATGGGTGACTAGGGATTTGTTGAATTTTGAAAAAGTATCGGAAGAGTGCTTCTGTTCGTCTTTCTTGTAGAGGAGGGATATCGTTGTATACGTGTAGGGAGGTGATGGGAGATGTTTTGAGGGCCGTGGTTATGATTCTCAAGCAGGTGTTTTGTAAAGTGTCTAATTTCTTTAAGTGTGTTTGTGTTGCGTTTTCAAAGACAATTGCAGAGTATTCCATAATGGGGCGTATTAGTGTGATATAAAGTTTCATGAGTGTTTTTCTGTCTCCGCCGTACTGGGTTCCCGATACCGCTTTGAGGATGTTAAGTCTTTTTGATACTCTGGTGCTGATGTCTTCAATATGGTATTTGAAAGAAAGTTTATTATCGAAAGTTATTCCCAGGAATTTGGCTTCCGTTACAAATGGGACATTGTTATTACTGATTGTTAGTGGGGTGCAGTGTTCTGGTGTTAAGTTTCCGAATATAAGGCATTTAGACTTTCCGGGTGAGATGTGTAGGTTAAGAGGGGCGAGTTTGTTTTCGATGTGTGTAAGTGTTTTTTGTAGAGAGGCTAGTGCGTTGTTGTAGTGTACGTGGGAGGTCCAGGTAGCTATATCGTCTGCGTATATAGCAATCTTGGCCGGTTGGGGGATAGTGTAGAGTGTAGAGTTGAGCGCTAAAATAAATAGCAGGGGACTGAGGACAGACCCTTGGATTAGGCCGGTGGAAGGGAATTTGGTGTCAGATAGATGACCTGTATGTTTTACCTGAAATGTTCTGTTGCATAAGTAGTGATTTAGATAGTGGAGTAGGTGGCCCTGTATGTTTATTTGGTGTAAGTAGTTCTGGAGTGTCGTAATGTTAAGTGTGTCGTAAGCGTTTCTTAAATAAAGAAAAACTACTGCTGTGTATTGCCGTCGGCTGAAGGCATATTGCGCGTCAGCTGTTAATTTGACCAAGTTGTCAGTTGTGCTTCTGCCTGGTAGGAAACCAGCTTGGTTTGAGGAAAGGATGTTGTGTTTTTGGATGAAATAAAGCAGTCTTGCTTTGATGATTCTTTCAAAGATTTTGTGAACGCAGCTGGTGAGGGAGATGGGCCTGTAACTTTCTTTAAGTGTTGGGTCTTTGTTTGGTTTGAGGATAGGAAGGATGTGTGAGTGGAACCACGTGTCGGGGTATACGTGTGTAGTGAAAGTGTGGTTTAGTGAGTCAAGTAGTGCTTGTGTGGCGATTGGACCCATGTGTTTAAAAAATTGGTAATGTATTTCGTCTGGGCCAGGACTTGAGTTGCCTGTTTTATTAATTGCTAGATTAAGTTCTTGCAATGTGAAGGGTTCGTTGTACTCGGCTAGGTTTATAAGTGTATCTTCTGGTATGTAACTTGGTATAGGATTAGGGATTTCTGAGGCTATTTCTAGATAGCGATTGGCTAGTATTTCTACAACATCTTGCGGATCTGTTACGTAAGTATTATTGTGTTTGATTGATAAAGATTTGTGTAAAGTTTGGCGATTTCCTTTAAATGCTTTAATGATTCGCCATAGAGTGGGGTGAACCTATTAAAAGTATTAACAAATTCTTCCCATGTTTTTTTTTATAATCAATTGGCAACACTTTGCTTTGGCTTTCTTATATGTGCAAAGAATTTCCATTGTTCTATGTTTTTCGTAACGGTATCTGGCGGTATTTCTAAATGTGATTGCTCGCTTACAATCGTAATTCCACCAGGGAGCAGCTTTTGGATTTGGGTGATGAGTTTTTGTATGTGGAATGTTTTGTTTTGCGGTATCTAGTATTGATTGGGTTAGTTGAGTGATTGTCGTGTTGTTATTTATTGTTTGTTCTAGTGTATTAGTATATTCTGTCCAATTGGCCCTTTTTAAATTCCAGCGGGGGAAAGAACCAAGTGGGGATGAATTTTTCCCTATTTTAATATGGATGGGGAGGTGGTCACTAAAATAGGAATCATCTGTGGTTTCCCACGTCGAGCTTGCGGCTAGATCGGGAGTTGTGGCTGTGATGTCTGGTGTTGTGTTGTTTTGTGTGATCTGTTGGGCTGGGAGAGTATGCGAGCCGTTGTTGAGGATTACAAGCTGTGTGTTGTTTAATAAATTGTGGAATAATTTACCGCGGTAATCTGAGGATCTTCTGCTAGTGTCCCACAGAGGGTGGTGAGCATTAATATCTCCGCATATTAAACCTGGAGTGTTTGTGTTCTGAATAATCGTTTCTAATAAGGTGATGTATTCTCTGCAATGCTTATTGGGTGGGAAGTAAAAGTTGATTATGGTGATTGGAGTTGAAGTAGTAGTAATTTCTGTGATGAGGATGTCATGTTGTGTGTTGTATGGTATGTGTCTGTGTGGTATGTTGTTTTTGATGTATGTGCACACGCCTCCGCGTCTGTTGCGTGTTTGGTGGGAGGAGTCTTTTCGGTATAAGCTATAAGAATTTATGTTGAAATTATAGGGATCTGATGGTTTTAAATGGCTTTCTTGGATGCAAATGATGGATGTGTTGGCTTCGTTTAGTGCGGTTCTTAACTCGTGCCAGTGTTGTGGAATTCCCCTCGTGTTCCATTGGAGGATTGTGGTGTGAGTGTCAGTGTTATGAGGAGTGTTTCTTGTTTGTGTGAGTTGTGTTATTACTTGGGATGTGTGCGGAGAGTGTATGGTGTGTTATGCTGTGTGTTGTTTGGTTTTTGGTCCTTTGTGCGTGTATGGCGTCTCCCCTTACTGTTAGGGGGGCGGTGTGCCTGTCTTGGTGGGGGAGGCGTGGACTGGGCGGTGCCAGCGGAGGAGCTGCCGCCGTCGCTCTCGTAGCTCGCTTCTCTCGTGGGAGAGAGTGAGGCGAGACTCGTCTCTCCCGTGACGGACTGGGAGGAAGCTGAGCCAGGGCTCGTGTCTCCCGTGGGAGGCGGTGGGGCGGCAGGGGTGTCTCTCTGGGGCTGCTGGGAGTCTGTTCCCTGCGGAGCCTTGGTACAGTGTACCGGTTGGGGAGAGTGGTGGCGGGAGCGCATGCCGTCTACGTTGTAGGGGGCAGCACCCTGCTCCTGCTGTCCGCCGGTTGGCGGAGAGCGGTGACGCGGCCGCGCACCGGTGACCACCTGGGGGGGGGGGGTTCGGTGACGCCCCGTTCACCTGGGAGGGGGGACGCGCCGAGCCCGTGCCCGAGCTCGTGGTGCCGCCGCGGGACCTGTCGCGGCGGGCCCCGTCCTGTGGGGCGGCCGCTGCACGCTGTGCGTGGGAGTCGGCCGCCGGTGGTGACTCGCAGTGGATCACCACCGGAGATCCCGGGCGCGGTTTGGGGAGCCCGGGGAACCCCTTGGCGCTCCAAGGGTTGGGAGGCGGGTCTATCCTGAGGCGTGGCGTGGTGCGCACCTCCTGTCTGGGGAGGGGGCGGTCCTCCACCTCAGAGAGGGCCTGCTCTCTGGCGGCCACCGGCGCCCAGCCCTTCTCGTGGATCAGAGATGCCACCCTGCACTCTAAGACCCACTTGGGGCAGTCCCGGCTGTAGGCCGGGTGCTGCCCCTCGCAGACGGCGCAGGTCGGGCTGTCGGCCTCGCAGCGAGTCGCGTTGTGGCCCTCCTTGGCGCACTTGGCGCAGCGCTCCTCTCGCGCGTGGCAGCCCTTCTGGACGTGCCCGTAACGCTGACACCTCGTGCAGCGCCGCGGCTTGGGCACCACGACCCTGGTTCGGTACCGCAGAAACGCGACGTACACGAACTCCGGTACGACCTTCGACGCGAAAGTGAGGATGAGGATGGGCGAGTCCTTCGGCCGGAAGAGGTCTACCACCCCTTCGGTGGCGAGACCTTGGAGGAGGTCCTCCTTGGCATGCCCTGCCAGCTCCGGGGCATAGATGGAGCCCTGGGAGCGGTTGAGGTGGAAGGGCTTGGCCACTTCCACCTCGGCTCCAGCTATCACAGTGATGGTCTGGAGCCCTTCCGCCTCCTCTGCGGTGGCAAAGATCAGGAGATCCCCGCCACGCACGAAGCGGGCATTCAGGCGCTGGCCGGTGACTGCCAACGCGGCGTCCTCCACTGCCCAAGGCAGGAAAGCCGTCATAGGCTGCCCGTCCCGGCGACGGCAGCGCAGCAACACCTCGACCGACATCAGGAGAGCGGTCGCGAGGTATGGAGTGTGCGTGTGTGGTGATGAGCTGAAGGCCGTTAAGTGTTGCTGAAACTGTTTGCAAGTGGTGGCTGAAAGCTGTGTGAGTGCGGGTGTGAGGTGAGAAGTGAGACGAGCTGAAGGCCGTTAAGTGTTGCTGAAGGCTGTGTTTGCAAGTGATGGCTGAAGGCTGTGTGAGGATAACCCGGAGTAGAATAAGAAAGAGATAGATTAGATTAGGAGAGAGGAGAGAGTTGGTGAAAAACGAGATCCAACCGGCTTCGTTGGGCCAACCTGCCACCCCTCCAGGTCGTCCACGGACCGTTCGGGCCAAGCAGGTCGGATGGGCACCGTTAGGTATCCACCGGCGGATTTAAGTAGGAAAGAGAGAAAGCAGGATGAAAAAGGGAGGCAAGAAGGCACAGACAAGGGACGTGGGGAGGTGAGGCTAAGGGGGGACCGCTACACTGTTCTGAGAAGAACAGAGTAGGGTGGCAGGGGGAGGGAGATGGGAGGGCGAAATACGTTAAAAACGTTTAAGTAGACACGGTCCTCACTCAGAGATCAGACACGCGGCTGTTGAACACCCGCCCCTGATAACAGATGCCGATGCTGCGCTGCGGTGCGGTGGCCGCTGCGGTGCGGTGCGGTGCTCCACTCCACTGCGCTGTGGTGTGGTGTCCGCTGCGCTGCGGTGCAGTATGTTAAATCATGTTGCTTGCCGACGTGGGGTTGCGTGTTGGCTGCCGTGTCTTGTTGCGGGGGCCCCCTGCTGGATCGGCCGCGCGGCGAAGGGTTCTGTGCGTGGCTGTTCGTTGCGTGGCTGATTTGGCGGGGGATTTCTGCGATGGGACGCCGATGGTTGATGAACGGTTTTCGTTGGCGGCGGATTGATGAACACCCGCCCCTGATCACAGATGCCGATGCTGCGCTGCGGTGCGGTGGCCGCTGCGCTGCGGTGCGGTGCTAACCCCACTGCGCTGCGGTGCGGTGTCCGCTGCGCTGCGGTGCAGTATCCACCCCGTCAAACTGTTTTACACTGTTAGGTGATAAGCTATCCTGAATTGATAGGTCCCCTCTTAGATTATCTCTACCAAACACGTTTAGCTAAACAAATATAACAGGGATTTTTGGCCTTGCGCATTTTTGGCCCACCGCGCAGGTTTTTTTTTCCCTTTGCCTTAGACGCTGTTTTTTTTATTATTAACGACTTCTCGCCCAGCTAAATACACCCTACAACCAGGTCTCGCCGAGGCGCCGGAGCCAGGGAGACTGGCAACAGTCTCCCAATTGCTGCAACAAACAGTCTCCCGTTGCTGCAATGACGGCACCCCCACGGCTCCACCAGCACTGACACTGTTCAAGTGTATGTAATAAAAATATGTATGTATGTGTGTCTCGTGTTTTACTTATTTTTGACCTTGAACGAAATACTTAACGTAATGCTAGATATTATATTTGACCTTGAACGAAATACTTAACGTAATGTTAGATATTATATTTACTTTGAACAAATAATTTTTCCGGGTACAAATAACCGGTTAACGTAACTAGTAACGTAAAATAGCTGCCCTAGTTCCTAGTTTGCTCCGGGTCCACATAAACCGGTTAACGTAGTTTTTTGCCTGGCAAATTGCCAGAGGTCATTGCCCCTCCCCGAAAAATGGCTATAGGACGTTCCGGGAAGAAAAAAAAATGCTTTGACAAAGGCTCCTAGAAGTAATATCCTGTATAGTGATACTATATAGACAAAGTAGCTTTCAGTTACCATTGGCCGCGGCCGCGCATACGCGTGAGGCACTGAGGGTTTGAGGAAGCCATTTTTGTTCAGTAACCGCGTGATCGTGATAGTGTTTCGTTCGCTGGTGACGAAGTGCTTTATGAAAGGTGCACTTTATGCATGGTGGAGTGATGCGGGCATATCAGAAACGTTTGAATATCATCGTAAATTGTGAGCGTGAATATCATCGAAACAGCACCGTATATCTCATAATTCAATACATATAGGTATTGGGGGTTATCGGGGCCGTAGATTCACGCAGTAAAATTTGTAGCCTCGTCATTCGAATAG
>JAXIVJ010009909.1:0-49261 GCA_036785665.1 Chirona hameri
TCTCTCCCGTCTCTCCGTCTATCCGTCTATCCGTCTATCCGTCTCTCCGTCTCTGTCTCACGTCTGGCAACATCGATCTTCGGGCCGCCTCCGGGCTCCATCTTGTGCCTCGCCCGATCCCAGCTGGCGGCGGGCTCATCTCGACTCTGATTGGTCGGTCTGCGCGGTGGGCGGGGCCATCTGCCCAGGGGCGACTGCTCTCCGGAAGCTGACATCAGTCGAGTGACGGAAGTGACGGCGGGACGCCACGCGGCGACGGACGGATCGCTTGACCGGGGGACGCAGCCGGAGTGCGGATGGACGGCTGACGGAGACAGGATAGACCAGTGACAGAGCCTGGTAAGGCTGGCTGCAGTGCTAAACCTCATCTCCAACCATGCACGCAGATCTAAATTCTGCCGGACGCCAGGAATTGCGCGATCGGGTGGTGGGGTCAGGACCTGCGCAACAAGCTATGCTTAGCATGGATCCTGACCTCGGAAATCCATCCATTCAAAAATATTCGGACTAAATAAAATAATTTAAAAAAAATATAATTGTTGTTTGGTCTCTTGTCGCCAGTCGTGGTTGAAAGTAAATCAGCATTATATGACAAAGCGTTAACTCCATGGAACGTATTTGATACGGAAGGCGTGCAGGGTTTTGAATACAGAACGTAGGTCATACGTTTTGGGTTAACTACTGAAGAAAGAGTCGATGAAGGATACTTCGAATAATCTTGAAATTAGTCTAATGTGATAAGGGAACTTCGATGCTCCTCTCATCGAGAAAGGAAATATTTCCGAAGCTAAGGATGCGTCCTCGGCATCCTTAGCTTCGTCAAAACAATCTAGGCCAGGCACGTAGCCAAGGACGGGGCGCCCCCCCCCCCCCCCCCCCCCCCCCCCCACCCCCCCCCCCCCCCCCCCCTCCCCCTGGAGGCCAAGGGCCCTTTCGGCGCGCGCAGCACGCCGAAAAGGGCACGTCGAGACACGCGCGAAGCGCGGTACGCGAAGCACGCGAAGCGTGGTCTTTAGAGAGTTCTAGAGCACTTCAGAGGCCTTTAGGGCCGCCAGGGCCCTCTCTGAAAGCCCAGAGGGCCCCTTGGACGTTTCAAAAGAGCCCTGTGCATGTCACAGGGGCTCCTGGCCCAGACCGAAAGGACCCTGTGCTGGTCAGAGGGCCTCCTGAACACGTCGAATGGGCCCCTAGCCAGCACAGAGGGCCCCTGGGCAGGTCGGAGAGGCCCTGAGCATGTCGGCAGGGCGACAAAGCAGACAGCGCAGTCCATTGCTAGGTCATAAGGGACCCTCAGCAGTTTGGAGGGCCCCTGGACAGACCAGTGGACCCTGGAAAATTCCAGGGCCCTTGTGCAGGTCAGAGGGGCCCCCGGACCAGGCCGAAAGGGCCCTGGGTGGGTCATAAGGGCCCCTGAACATGCCGAATTGGCCCCTAGTCAGCACGGAAGGGCCCCAGGGCAGGTCGGAGGGGCTCTCTGAGCATGTCGGCAAGGCGACAAAGCAGACAGCGCAAGTCCGACCAGAAGAGTCGCCCTGAGCAGATCGGAGGGGTTCCTGGACAAGTCAGAGGGGTCCCTGGCTAGACCGAAAAGGTCCCTGGGCCAGTCGGATGGGGCCTTGAACATGTCGGGTGAGTTCCTAGCCAGCCGGAGGGGCCCCTGGGCAGGTCGGAGGGCCTATTGAGCATTTCGGCAGGGCGACAAAGCAGCCAGTGCAGTCCCTGGCCAGGTCAGAAGGGACCGATGAACAGGCCGAATGGGCCACTTGACACACAAGAGAGGCTTCTTGGAAGGTCAGAGGGGTCCCATGTCAGACCGG
This sequence comes from Chirona hameri, assembly GCA_036785665.1. Lineage (NCBI taxonomy): Eukaryota > Metazoa > Arthropoda > Thecostraca > Balanomorpha > Balanidae > Chirona > Chirona hameri. The sequence goes on from JAXIVJ010009909.1 coordinate 1,818, forward strand.
AAGGGCCCAAAGCACGTAGAGATCCCCGGTGAAAGATGTCTTAAAGGCGAGCAATGATCTGTTACCGAATGCCTCTTAATCGCTGACAAAGGGTGTTACAACTTACAATATACCCGAAAGCTCCGATTTTAATCTTTTTCTTGTGGAGTAAGTCCGCTTCGTATTTAATCTATATCACCCCACTCCACATCATGTCGTTTCGCGGATCGGAAGGGCGCTTTAACGGTCAGAGGGGCCCCTAGACGATCTGAAGGGGCCCTGAGCCTTTCAACAGTAAGAATGCAGTTGTCCAGAGAATAAAACACAAAATTTTCGCGCCGCGTTCCAGGTCTTCAGCTGAAAATATTTGAAGTTTTTTGTTCTCACTTAAGGGCTAAGTTTATTCGATGCCTTAAGCTACATGGTTACATACATTCACACAGTCATGATTCACGCCATCATCGGACACAAAACATCGTCGGTACAAAAACATCGACGCTAATACGGACAACAGTGTGCGTGTGCGTGTGCGTGTGCGTGTGCGTGTGGCGTGTGCGTGTGCGTGTGCGTTTGCGTGTGCGTGTGCGTGTGCGTGTGCGTGTGCGTGGTGCGTGTGCGTGTGCGTGTGCGTGTGCGTGTGCGTGTGCGTGTGCGTGTGCGTGTGCGTGTGCGTGTGCGTGTGCGTGGGCGTGGGGCGTGTGCGTGGACGTGTACGCGTGCGTGTGTGGTGTGTGTGTGTGTGTGTGTGTGTGTGTGTGTGTGTGCTGTGTTGTGTGTGTGTGTGTGTGTGTGTGTGTGTGTGTGTGTGTGTGTGTGTTCTGTGCAGCCCGCCTGGCCAAGCCGGAACGGTGCCAGTAACATCGGTACAACCGTCCCGGCTCCGGGGAGGTCTGGGGGTTACCGCCCCGGCCGGGGAGAGCTGTGGGGTACCTCCCCGGCGCTCCAGACGTGCCGCAGCCCCCGCCCGCACTGCCTCGCGCCTAGGTTCGCATGACATCGCGTGGCAGTGCCCCATCGGCCGGCCGGGCGCGCCGTCCGTCAGCCCGTTAGACTGGCGTGCCGCGCGCCCGGCCGGCCGACCGGCACACAATAACAATTGTAGGGCGGTCTCAGGTTAGCCCGGTTGGGATAGGGCGGGGGCCTGGTGTGTGTGTGTGTGTGTGTGTGTGTGTGTGTGTGTGTGTGTAGGTGTGTGTGTGTGTGTGTGTGTGTGTGTGTGTGTGTGTGTGTGTGTTGTGTGTGTGTGTGTGTGTGTGTGTGTGTGCTTGTGCATGTACGTGTGCGTAAGTGGGATGCAGGAGGGTGTGTGGCGCGCGCATTGCACTCGCAAGCTAAACATCTGTTTTTTTTAACAATCATTTTACGAGTTTACCTTAGCCGAGCATCTTCTTTAAATCTCCCAATTTGTTTTCGAGCTTTGCTAAACAGTTCCTTGCTTTGGCACCATACCACTCTTTTTGAGCCTCTAGTTTTAATGAATTAAGCATAGCTGATATGTTTGGTTGTATACCTTTTAATCTCGCTTCATGTATATACATTTGCTTACCGTTATTATCAGCGCATCAATATTGAACACATTTTCTAGAAGAAGAAAAAAAACAATTAATTGCGTTTACCCTCATTTCAATGTTATAAGTTATTCGTATATGTGAGAGGATTTCTTTGATAAATATTTTAACCCTTGGACAACTCCAAAAACAGATGAACGATAGTCTCTACAGCACTCTTACAGAACGAACAATAATTGTTAGGTGCCAATTGTGCCGCGTACAAAAATTTATTTGATGCGTATATTCTCGTGATAATTCTGTAATGCAAATAAAGAAGATAGGATGACGTAGTGGCATTCTTTAATCCTATGGAGCTCCCCTGTATGTATCCGCCTAGCTCTGCTGTCCACTTATCTCGTAATCGTTTATCTGAATTCTTTGATCTTTGAATTTTGAATTCTGAATATTCGAAGTTGGTATAGCTGATTCTAAATGGTGTCGCTGGTTCCAAAGTTGGTATAACCCATGCTAAATCCGTCATACTGCATTCTCCATCCTTGTAACGCGCCTTTTCATCCGTTTTGTTTTGCCCTTTCAACGCTTGGGAAGGGGGCCTTTTCAACGCTCGGGGAAGGGGCTCTTTCGAGGCGCCCCCCCCCCCCATGGACGAAATCCTGGCTACGTGCCTGATCTAGACAGACGTTTCTGTTGAGTTCGATATTTGTTATTTGGTTCGTGACTTGTTGCGGTCAATCCCGTCCCCTACATACCGGCCCCATTCAACTTGGCCTCAGCCGCCAACGGCTGTGTGCTTTCTTGCTAGCGAAACAAGGGAAAGCTGTTCAAACCGACTCGCATCATGCAGCAGTATACACTATGCATATAGGTCTGCTCAGTGTGCGCGAGCGAGGCACATTCACGGGACAATAAATATTAACTCGTAGCTGAAGCGTAATACGACTCATTTACGACCTGCATACCAACTAGGTCAATCGGTTACCAAAATTTGGTAACCGACAAAAGGTTGTGACCGATTTGGTAATCGGTCGGTCAGGCTCATACATTTTTGGACACTTGTTGGTCAGCCTAATCTTTTTTAAAAAAAGTTTTTTGTCACACCTTTACACATTATATCCAGCAAATTTGCTCCATCAATTAATGTAATACTAAATAGAACACATCATTATTATATCAAGATTGAACATATTGCTCACAAGAGGAAGTGAGGTCCTGAAAAATAAGTATTGTATAGTTATACCATCATAAGTAGCATATGGCATACACAAACCAGTGACCAGTAACCAGTATCCACTAACCAAGCACAATAATGCAACACACAGTGCACATTGCACATTGATAATGATTGGTGTTTAAGGGCGCTCCGACAACGAAGGCCACATGGCGTCCAATGTCATCAACGCACATTCATAAGGACTTTCAAGAAATAAATGACACTTGTGCTATTTCAAAAGTGAGGGTAGAACCACTTCATATATTTCAAAGAATGAGGTGTTACTGAAAGACAAGGTAAATTATTAAAAATGACTAAGGGGAATTAAAAAAAGAAATAAGAGGCAGCCTGTATCACTTACGGCCATAGTTGTATGTCTTGTGATAAAATCATTATCAAATATTATAATCCTACCAGGCTTTGATTCGACACACATTGAATCGATTGGAATCGTTCAATCAAAATTCCTTGAATAAAAAAAAATCACCCCCAGATCTTTTGATTCATGAATCATGATTGAATCAAAACCCGCATCAAATCAAGGCTGATTGAATCACAAGATTTAACGATTCTTAACGATTCAAGTACACTGGTAAATTGTGCAAATACATGTCGTCCCAGTGGCTACATTCATGTATACAGAAATAGTATTGCTTGTAACAATGTTTTAATGATCATATATATATGTATGTTTCCATTTGTATTGATTTGACATAAATTCACCACATATATTTAAGTGTTAAATCAAACGTGAATCGATTTAAATATTTGTTTGATTCTTTGAATTGGAAAGAATCAATTCTCAAACTTGTCCCCGTGAATGGAACGGTGATTGTATCACTCAGATTCCAAAATTAATCATGATTGGATCGTTCCCAAAAAAAAACGTCGAATCTATAACCAGTCTGAACCCTACTAAAAAATGTTGGATCCCAGAGCGTTTTCGTCATGATAAATAATAGTATGAGTTCAAACACAAACTTCCAAGCAGCTCCTCCAAGCTCCATGCGGATAACTCCCGAGGCCTGTTCACGGACCCTGCGGTTGGCTGCGGTTCGGCGGTCAGCAGTGGTCGGCAGCAGGGGGTAACTAAAGTGGGGATGGGGCGAACGGCATGACGTCACACGGCTGCAGTTGGCTGCGGTTCCGGCGGTCGGTACGAAGCAACCGCAGGAGAAATGTCACGTAAAGTGGCGCGAGCGGCATTCAGTGTTCAAGAGACGCCTGCTTGTGATGACGCATGAGGAAAGGGGCGGGCTAGAGCCTGCTGGAAACCGCCGAACCGCAGGTGGTCGTGAACATGCCTCCGGGCAAGGCCATATATTACTAGGTAGAACCGTCCCCTGCTGCGACAGACTGCAGAGTGACGTCACCGGGGGTACTCTTCTATCCGTCATAGGCATAGCAAGCTGCATATATGAAAGACTACTTCGCAAGTGACATAGATGTTAAAGTACATCATCAATAATCTATGTTAGACAGCATAAAACATGAGGCCTCATATTTATGAAAAATATACTTTAAACCTCGCCCTACAGGGTGGGGGCTGACAGGTCCCCCCTCCCCCCCCCCCCCCCCCCCCCCCCCGCCCCCTGAGGTTTTTCTTGAATAACTGTTTACACATGCGGTGCATCTTGCTGAAATTTTCGGTAGCTGAGTTTACAACAATTATACGTTTGCTGTAAAAATTTAATTGAAATTGATTGAATGGTTTCGGAGATAATCATGAATTGATGACGTCATGTTGGTGGGAAAACGATAAATATTTGAAAACTGGTAGAAAGCCAAGTTTGAAAAGAAATTGCAAACGCAATTGACCAAAGATACAAAATGGCATTTTCTTTAAAATGGCAATCTCGTATTTTCAAAATTTTGGATTTTTGACTTTTTAAAAATCCCCACAAAATCAAAATTTTAAAAGATGTTAGAAAAACCGGGATATATGTGAGAAAACTGAGCATGAAAAATTCCCATACCAAATTTCAATGCAATATCTTCATTTTTAACTGAGTGATGGCTCCCTAAGTGTAAAAACTGATCACGTCATTTTTTTAATAACTTTTGTTTACTTTTTTTGACAAGATACGAACAATAATTACCTTTTCTGTTTTTCTGAGACAAAAATGGTCTAGAAACATGCCTTTTTATTTACATTTATCAATTTCTCATTTTGAGGTTTTCTGAAGAGCAAAATCGCTGTTCGCTGGGCTGGAAATCGCTGGACGTGGTAAATCCGAGGTCATTCACTTGACCTGGAAGGTCACCCATCAACCTGAAACCTCAAAATCGCATACTGTTAGATTCCGTTCATGACAGGCAACATGCTGGTTCTTACCGCATTGGTCTAAGTTGCTTGGTTTGGAAGTTAACAGGGAGCCTGTCAGCCCCCCCCCCCCCCTCCCCATAGGTCGAAGGTGAAAAAGTTCCCGTAAGGCGAGGGTTAAGGGATCCAAAAGGTTTTCCCCGGTGACGTCATTATCGCCGACATGCAACAGCTTATAGGCATTGGGATGACAACGGCCCGACTCACCGGAACACACACAATTTAAGAATAACGTGAGCCTGCGCCACGAATGTCAGCTCACCACGAATGTTGTTCATTATTGTATTTGTTTTATTCCTTCCTAAAATAAAGATGTACTAAATTTTAATGTTGATATATAACATTGAAATGCTCTTGAATTTGATCGTATTTGTATACAGTAGGATATTTTCAAAACAAACAATATAAAGATGTTAGCATATAAACAAAATAATCGGAATTTTTAATATCGGGGGTTTCAAGGTTTAAACAAAGAAATAGCAAGAAACGTTTCGATAAAAAAAACCATATATTTCCTTCGTTTTTTGAAGGATATGGCAGTATCGCACTGTAAAGTCGTTTACAATTCCTGCGTGTATGCTCCAATACCCATTTGTGTGAAATTCCTGATACCCGCTCAAAGGCAAAGGGCGAGACTGACGTTATTCCAACAACATATGTGGTTTAACCCATAACAACTGTGAAATTCCAAGTAAATATATAGTAGTTGTTTTTCAATTTGGTAAGGCATCACCATGAGAAGGAGTGGGATGTGATTATACAAAAGCATTACAGGGAGTGTACCTACTGTTTTGGAATGTCACAAATATTTTGCATACGGTAAGTAGCTATTGGTTTGATTGTTGTATATGATGAAATTCACATCTGGAATTCAGTTGAATTCAGTTGAATTTTCACTTATATTGTTTTTTTGCTTATTTTTTTTCTTCGATATCTACAAAACGATCGCCACTGTGGTGATGTTATGTAAAACGGCGCACATAAGACAATACAATTACGGTCACATCATGCAAGATAGCACAGCAAGTTTTGACAAGTTTTGCACAGCACGTTCTTGCCGCTGTGCACTTTATTATGTGCACGTTTCGTAGCTCTAAATTGATATCTTCTTTTTAAAAAATGGCCATCAGCCATCATCGAAACGGCCATCATCGAAAAACATGATGGCCGTCCAGTTTCTGTTCGGCTGCTGCTATCAGCGTGCACGAGCTGTTTTGTTGAATTGCTATTGGCCGGCGCTAACCATATGCTAGCAGTTTAATCGATAGTTGCAGTGCTTCTAGTAGCGGAAGCCCTCTGGAGTCTACCCGATAACTTTTTGCTCCCAGCAAGTTCCTGGAGTCTTTGGAATATCTCAGCAACTAGGGCTAATCTGGAGAAACAAAGTCATGGGTCAATTCAGAAAATTATGTTCTATAGACCAGTGTCAATAACCCCAAATAAGCGATGTGAGTAGGCACACTCCCTTTAAGTGAATTGTGTGTGGTAAGTTTCAACTCCAGCTCCTTTGAAAAGCTTGGCTTTCTGTGAAGCATGGATTGTCACATTTTTTTTCTTCTGAATATGAACTTTTTAATGCAGGCAGCCTGTTAATAACTGCAGATAAATGTATAAAAGCAAACAAAGTTGAAGTAAAGTTATTATTGCCTGAAGATAGATGTTTTAAATACATATTTCAAAGGGAAATGCTAGCATGTGTTATGACTTATGAGGAATAAAACAGCATGCTTGACAATTGACATGCAGTTAACGAACGCAAAGACGAGGAGATCGGCACCCGGAAGCTGCTCCAGCGGTGCACAATTTGCTGGACCGAAGAGCTAATAGTGGAAACAGGCCAGGCCATTTCCCCAAGCCATCTCACCTCACGGTCTGGTCCCAATATTAACATTTCGTTTTCCAGGACCTAAAATTAAAATTTTCACGCCGCTTCGCGGCGTCACATCGGTAGTCATCGTCATAACGAAGCCATAGTCATAGTCATCGGTTCGTCGTAACGCTGAATTCAATGAATATCATTTTTAGCTTATTATCCTCTACAAGGCACACCGCCTATATTTCTGGGTTTTATCAGGCAAAACCCTAACAATTTCGCGCCGCACATACCTACCTACTAACTATAACATGAAAATCCACACAAAAAAAATGCTGCAAATGCTTAAATACACGTATCAAAATGGGGGTAAATTTTTTCGTCATTTCAGCCGCCCCCACACTCAAAAGTCGACCCCCACCTGTTGTCAGCTAAGATAGGTTTTCTCTCCTGTACGTAACAATACAAATTAGTAATGCGCTCAGTACAATGCCTACTGAGGGTCCTGGTCCAATCCAGCTCATCAAAAGTAGACGAAGAAAAAATGATAAAAAGGGGGCCTCACAAAATAAAGTGGCCGAAATCCGTAGAGTTTTTCATATCCAGGGGTATTTTTGTTCGGGTGGGGGGCCTCTCTCAGGTGCTTGCCCCCCCCCCCCTTCTGAAGGTCTGGCTGCGCCCCTGTGCAGTTTTGTTAGGTAGTGGGTGACGGGTGTCATCGTGCAGCCAATATATCATATGTTAAATCATTCCTGAGTCCTGAATCCTGACCAATGTCAAGGACGGAGAAGTTAGGGGAGTCATATGCCCCTCCAAGCTCCAACTTTGGTCAGATAAAATTGATGTATTCCTATTTATGTATTTATGTAATATGTATTATGCTGCAAATGAATATGAAATGATTGCAGTCACATTTTTCCATCCTGTCTTGCTTGCGGCCTCCGGCCCTCCACTACTTTGTTTTGTAAATATATTTGGTTCCTTTTTTCACAATTATACTGACTTTTTGGAAACTGTACATGTGTGTTTTATGATGTTAAACAAAGCTATTTTTGCCAGTGTGTTATCTACATAAATTAGTATAAAAGTTGCAAATCGGCCAAATTTTGGACATTTTTGGCTTCAACCCACATCGGTCGGTATTTGGTCAACCAAAATGCCTCGCATTCGGTAGCGGTTGGTATCGGTCAGGAATTGTTTGGAAAATGACATCACTAATACCAACGACCAACGTTTACAGCAATGCGCGTGATGAACACCCGTTCATTCAGTCATTCTCTGAAGCATAAACCCTGTGGAGCACTGCGCCTGTGTGTCATTGCCGGCTTGCACGTGACTTGGACACGTGACTAGCGCAGCGTTTGTTCAGGTGCCGGGCAACGTGACTAGCGCAGCGTTTGTTCAGGTGCCGGGCAACGTGACTAGCGCAGCGTTTGTTCAGGTGCCGGGCAACGTGACTAGCGCAGCGTTTGTTCAGGTGCCGGGCAATGTGACTAGCGCAGCGTTTGTTCAGGTGCCGGGCAACGTGACTAGCGCAGCGTTTGTTCAGGTGCCGGGCAACGTGACTAGCGCAGCATTTGTTCAGGTGCCGGGCAACGTAACTAGCGCAGCGTTTGTTCAGGTGCCGGGCAACGTGACTAGCGCAGCGTTTGTTCAGGTGCCGGGCAACGTGACTAGCGCAGCGTTTGTTCAGGTGCCGGGCAACGTGACTAGCGCAGCATTTGTTCAGGTGCCGGGCAACGTGACTAGCGCAGCGTTTGTTCAGGTGCCGGGCAACGTGACTAGCGCAGCGTTTGTTCAGGTGCCGGGCAACGTGACTAACACAGCGTTTGTTCAGGTGCCGGGCAACGTGACTAGCGCAGCGTTTGTTCAGGTGCCGGGCAACGTGACTAACGCAGCGTTTGTTCAGGTGCCGGGCAACTTGACTAGCGCAGCGTTTGTTCAGGTGCCGGGCAACGTGACTAGCGCAGCGTGTATTCAGGAGCCGGACAACGAACAATCAGCGAACATCAACAATCAACGCCCCGGCCAATGAATGTCCAATAGGATCGTCTCTCCCTAATGTTTTACTTGTGTTTCCGTTTCTAAGAAGCATGGGAACTGAGACTGGGGCCGAGAAGCACGGGAACTGAGACTGAGGCCGAGAAGCATGGGAACTGAGACTGAGGCCGAGAAGCATGGGAACTGAGACTGAGGCCGAGAAGCATGGGAACTGAGACTGAGGCCGAGAAGCATGGGAACTGAGACAGAGGCCGAGAAGCATGGGAACTGAGACTGAGGCCGAGAAGCATGGGAACTGAGACTGAGGCCGAGAAGCATGGGAGCTGAGACTGAGGCCGAGAAGCATGGGAACTGAGATTGAGGCCGAGAAGCATGGGAACTGAGACTGAGGCCGAGAAGCATGGGAACTGAGACTGAGGCCGAGAAGCATGGGAACTGAGACTGAGGCCGAGAAGCACGGGAACTGAGACTGAGGCCGAGAAGCATGGGAACCGAGACTGAGACTGAGAAGCATGGGAACTGAGACTGAGGCCGAGAAGCATGGGAACTGAGACTGAGGCCGAGAAGCATGGGAACTGAGACTGAGGCCGAGTTGCATGGGAACTGAGACTGAGGCCGAGAAGCATGGGAACTGAGACTGAGGCCGAGAAGCATGGGAACTGAGACTGAGGCCGAGAAGCATGGGAACTGAGACTGAGGCCGAGAAGCATGAGAACCGAGACTGAGACCGAGAAGCATGGGAACTGAGACTGATACTGTACCACTTCGAATGAGCAGCGTTGAGGAAAATAATAAAATAGATGACATAATTTCCTGACTGGGTCTTAGGCACAAAGTACAAAGCTGTACAAGGGAAGATTCAGAACGGCAAAATTGGTTTGAGAGCCAAATCCCAAGAAGTCTCGTCTCACACAACTATAAAAACTCATCGTTTGTTTGTTTATTAGGGTCTAGGGCACACCTACTCCTCGGCTTAATTTGCGCCTATAAAACTCATGAGATCCCTCTTTCTCTTCCCTTGCTCCTGGGGGAACGATCATCCATCGCTTATTAAACTTCTTTTTAACTTCCTCGATAAATCCCAACTTCCGTCACTGATTTGATCAAATGCATATAGCCATGCCTGCATAGGTGTCGATTTATATACTTTTGGGGTGGCCATCCTCCCCCTAATGTTGAGTCCCCCCCCCCCCCCCAAGGTGCTCTCGCCCCCCCCCCCATGTTTTCTGGCCACTGACGTATCCAAGGGTGCAGGAAGGGCCATAGCCCCCCCCCCCCCCCCCCCCTCCCCCTCCCCCAAACAAAACTGAAGTCGACAAAAAGTGCGTTTTTCCTAATTTAAGCAAAAATATACGCAATTTTCACAAAGAAAGTGTGTTTGAAATCACCTAGTGATGCATGAAGAAGCGAAATCCGACGAGTATTTACAATTGTGCTAGTTTTTGGAATGTTGGCCTCCAAACCAGCTTTTGTGTCGTTCTGACATAACGATTATTCATGTCTAAGCGTAGTTTGTGAGATGTGAGATGAACCGCGATATATGTTATTAACAACCACTTTAGGTTTGGGTGCCTCGTTTTCCATTCCAAGAGATACTTATTCGGGTCGGAACTGTACCGAGTAAAATGATAAATCAATGAGGAATCAAGGAGTGTACCGACTTAAATCGACTAAATCTCTCCTGACCTCTCTCCTCACCTAAACAAATTGTTTTAGTCGGAAAAGAATCGCCTCACAAAAGGCTGAAACCGCTAGTCAGGGCGTGGCCACGGGGGGGGGGGCTGGGGGCCCGCGGTCCCTCCGTGGACCTCCACAGGGCCCCACGTGGGTCTATGTGTTTTGCATGTTTTGTATCTGAAATAGCCTGAGAACCCCTCAGATCAGGCCACACTTTTCGTTTTCGGGCCTTCTGCAGGCCAGATTGAGTCCTCTGTAGTTCCGAATGGACCCTTCAGAGGCCAGAGTGGGCCCTCTGGTGGTTAGAGTGGGGGACAGCGTAGTCCCTCCAGAGACTAGAGTGGGCGCTTCCAAGGTCAAAGTGGGCCCTCCGTAGACCAGAGCGGGTCCTATGGGTGGAGGCCAGAATGGACTCTCTGTGTGCCATAGTGGTCCCTCTTTAGGCGAGAATGGGCCTTCTGGAGGCCGGCCAGAGGCAGAGTGGGCCTTCTGAATGCCAGAGTCGGTCCTTTGTTGGCCAGATTGTGCCCTCTGGAGGTCAGAGTGGGTCCTACAAAGGCCAGAGTGGGCCCTCTGGAAGTCAGAGTGTATGTATGCATGTATGTATGTATGTATTTACGTCTTTGGGTGATCCACACGCGACGTGGCTATAATGCCCAGCGTTAATAGATGAAAAAGGTGAACATGGTAATGACAACAGACTCACTCACATTCACACAGTCTCACAAGAGTCACCGAGTCATGAGATGCCTACTAACAGCGCGATTAAACCTGTTGACGGGCAGTTGAGTCAGTTCCGAGGGCAGAGCATTATACAGGACGGGTGCACGTCGATGAAAGCAGCGCTTTCCAGCATTGGTACGAGACGCAGGGACATGTAGTTGCGAGTCCTGCTTTGTGCTACGCTCTCGACGTGAACGGTTGGTGTGAAACACACTCGCCAGACACTCAGGCTCACCATCTCGCAGGACCTTATGCAAGAGGCGGAGCGTGTGATATTGGACCAGCTCGTTAGAGCTCATCCAGCCAAGCCTCTGTCTCAGGTCAGATACATGGTCATATTTTGAGCAACCGAAGATAACACGAGCAGCAAAGTTGAGAATCTTCTGGATTCGTTTTAGATTGCCGCCTGAGCCGTTGCCGTAAGCAGAGATACAATATCTCACCTGAGACACGAACAGGGCCGCCACAAGCATTTCGGCCACACGGGTGGGAACATGATGCCTCAGATGTGACAGACCGGTGAGTGTGCCGAAGCAGCGGCGAGTCAGGTTTGAGATGTGACTATCCCAGCTGAGAGACTGGTCGAAAGTGACGCCGAGATTTGTGCTTCTCTGCATGATTCCAGGGCCACACCGCCAAAATGCACTATGACGGGTGGAAGATGAAGGATGTTTTGCTGCCAAAGGTTATGATTTGTGTTTTGTCGGCGTTAACCTTCAGTCCATTAGCGCGAAACCACCAATCGAGTGAGGCGAGACCGGTCTCCAGCCGTGTGATCACTGCCTGCAGGTCCGATATCGCGCCGCCGCGCTGACGAGCAACTGTGTTTCGTGAGCATATTGGAACACATCAAGGCCTGGCGCAAAGAGACTCAAATCGTTCGAGAATACCGAAAACAAGAGAGGTCCCAAGGCACTCCCATGCCTTGGAACACTCCCATGCTATTCGGAAGTGGCCCGGACGTGTGGCGCTGGTTTGCGTTGTCGGGGAAGCTGACGCTTTGCGTGTGACCGTGAAGGTACGCCTGGAACCAAGACGTGCAGATTCCGTGCTGGCTGAGCTTGTCTAACAGTACTGAATGGTCGATGGTGCCAAAGCATTTACTAAGATCGATTAAACAGAGGATCAAGACTTCCCCTCTATCAGTGGCCGCTAGGATACGGTCAGAGACTGCGATAAGTGCGGTTTCAGTGGAATGTGCCAGTCGGGAGCTGTGCTGAGTGGGAGACAAAAGGTGGCAGGAGGATAGGAAGTAGTACAGCTGTCGCTGTACAATGCGCTCTACGAGCTTGGCTATGGCGGGTAAGATAGACATTGGTCGGAAATTGGAAGGATTTGAGGAGTCGCCGGACTTGAAGATCGGAAAAGCCAGAGAGTGCTTCCACGAAGCAGGAACGTCGGAGTTTGCAAGACAAGAGTTGACAATGTACAGGAGGACATCGGCTATCGCGTCAAAGCTGGCTTTCAAGACTCGAATGCAAATGCTGTCATGGCCGCACGAGGATGAGTTGTGCATGCTGAATAACGAGCGCCACAGTACCTCCTGGCTGACAGGCGTCACAGCGAAGGTACGGGACACCACTCTGGGTACACGGCACGGAAGGTCAGGCTTCACACCCCTCTCCGCGAACTCAGCGGCGACGCGAGGGCCAACGTTTACAAATAACTGGTTAAGTTGTTCGACAGGCATGGATGGTAGAACCCGTTGGCCAGCCTTTTTGTCCCCCACAGCACTACGCAGGTTTTTCCAGACAGAGGTGGGGCCCGCCTCCTTGATGCGCCGGCCAATGTCGTCACGGGAGTCACGCCGGATAGCGGATCGCACTGTCCGGTTTAGGTCGCGATATTCAGAGGAATCGCGGCCGCGGATGGTGTTGTCGCGGATAGGTGCATGACGGTCTGTGATGGGCATGAATATTCGCATAAACGTGTCCCACTGTTCTGTGACGCTATGGGAGCGGAACACATGGCTCCAGTCAGCAAACATCAGATTGAGATGAAAAGGTGATAGGTCCAAACGTTTGAGACATCTCGAACGAACGGTTACTGGTTTTCTACGTTGATGAGGCAAGCTAAGTTTGGTACGTACAAACTGATGAGGACTGAAATGGCAGAAACGGGTGCCACACTAAGTAACATGTGGTCCGTTCACAATAAACACATCTAACAACGATCCCGTCGCGTAGGTGGGCACTTACGAACTGCGACAGCGTGAAATCCGACAAAAATCGCTTCAGGTTACGACTGGCTGGATCGCTGTCGGACTTGAGCAAATCACAGTTAAAGTCACCACACAGCACTACGATGGAGTTCGGGTAGTCCATCAGTACACGCTGGTACTGACACTCGAGGTCGGCAAAGTCGGCACTGAGCGTGGCGGCCGTGTGTCGCGGGGGCCGGTACACCGAGCCAATCACCAACCGCCGGCCGCGGTTCAGCGTGACCCGAGCCCAGAGCGTCTCCAGGCGGCTGTCCGGGTGGGGCGGAGCTGTGGGCCATCCAGAGGCCAGAGTGGACCCTCTGGAGGCCAGAGTGGGTCCTACAGAAGCCAGAGTGGGTCCTACAGAAGCCAGAGTGGGTCCTACAGAAGCCAGAGTAGGCCCTCTGGAGGTCAGTGTAGGCACTCCGGAGGCCAGCAGAGCGACCCCTGGAAGCCAGATTGGGTCATCTGGGACTGGCCAGAGTGGGTCCTCTGGACGTGAGAGTGGGCCCTCTGGAAGCCAGGTGGGGTTATAGGAGTCTAAAAGAGCTCTCAGTCATTTTGAGAGAGATCAGCCGGACTGGAGAGCCCTTAGTCGATCTGAGGAAGCACGTAGCTTGGTCTGAAAAGGTCTAACAATTTGTGTTTTATTGAGGCCGAAGTTTAGAGGCTAGCATTGGAATTTTGGATATTGCGATTGGAGCTCCAATCCACAACCAATACGAGGGGGCCTAGAGGGTCATGACCCGCTGTGGAGGGAAACCGAGGTCGGCTTGGGGGGACCCTTGATCGGCCTGAAACGGCCCTCGGTCGGCTTGAGGGGCCCTCGTTCGGACTAATGGGCCCTCGGTCGGCTTGAGGGGCCTTTGTTCGGCCTAATGGGCCCTCGATCGGCTTAAGGGGCCCTCTGTCGGCTTTAGGAGCCTCTGGACGGCTTGAAAGGGCCCTCGGTCGGCTTGAGTGGCCCTCAGCTGTCTGAGGGAATATTTTCAGGCTTGACAGAGCCCATTCCAGGCTTGAGCGGGCCCCAGGCTGGTCTGGTAGGGCAATTGTTTAGACAATTGTCTATGTCCTAGGCCTTAGAGCCATATATTCTTAATTGTCTTTTTGAAAGAGCCTTTGCTAGGCCTGGGAGGTCCATGCCGACCTAAGAGGGCCGTTTACCACTCTGAGGGGACCGGTCTAAAAGTCGGTCTAAAGGGGCGCTTTTCCAGCCTGAGAGTTCTCACACCATTCTGAAAACTCATCGGATTTCGTTTGCTTATGCAAAACCACCACCTTCACCAAAACCACCTTCATCACATCACACGACGAAACCGGGGGAATATCGACAAAACAAAATTTCTCTCCTTGGTAAAGTTGTAGCTGTGTGTGTCCTCTGGGGTGGCCCTCGCCCCCCCCCCCCCCCCCCCCAAGGCGCCCTGGGTCCCCACAGCCATATTTCGATCGAATAACCGATTTCACCGCATATCTGATGAATAAATGTAGTGCTGTGTGCCAGCATTTGGCCGACACGACTGGTGATGAATGGGTCTCTCGAAAACATGCCGACGTTGAGCCGATGCTTGCCCAGGACAATGCTTGGCAGGACGACGGCCCGAGTTTCATGTATTTCGTTTCGAAAGCAATGTGCCACGTTTACGTGGTATGAGCATCATTCGAATGTTTAAAAAACGTTCAAAACGAATAACAATTATTTCAGTTATTAACGTCTAACCGTAATATGTGAGATGAGTGGTGCAGTAATCAGCAATCAACGGCAGCAACCATGGTAACAACTATTCTTAGTTTTGGTGCCTCGTTTTCCATTCCAAGGGATACCATTTTCCATTGCAAGGGATACCTATTGCATGGGTTGGATCTGCACTGATTAATACGATAATTTGATGACTTACTAATGTCAGGCCAATTATTTTATTAATTAAATTGCTTTTTTTAGTCGAAAATGAAACGTCCCACAAAATGTTCAACTAATGTTTTTGTTGTATTGTGTAAGGGATATGATGGCTCTAATTGAGCCCTTGATTTATTGGTGCATCCAGAACGTCCAAAAACGTCGTTTTGAAGAACTGTCTAAAAACTCGTCCCACTTTGTGTGCTTTTGCAAACAAAGTCGTGTCGTGCCGAGCCGAGGGTGGGGCGTTTTAGGGGGAGGTTGGGTTGGGACGCCCCTTATTTTTTTCCTTTCGAGAATTGGTGGCGTGCAGCACCACCGTTTCTGACAGAGCTGTTTCGGCATGAACTGCGCATCTTAACCTCGCCCTACGGAAGCTTTTTTCACCTTCGCCCTACGGGTCCTAAAAAAGTTTTTTTTAGCTCTTAAGCTTTTTTCACCTTCGCCCTACGGGTCTTAATAAGACTCCCCTGTTAACTTCCAAACCAAGCAACATAGAGCAACGCGGTAAGAACCAACATGCGGCCTGTCATGTTTGGAATCTAACAGTATGCAATTTTTAGGTTTCGGGTCAACGAGTGATCTTCCAGGTCAAGTGAATGACCTCGATCGACCACGTCCAGAACAGCGAGCTTGCTCTGTCAGAAAACCTCAAAATGAGAAATTGATAAATGTAAATAAAAAGGCATGTTCCTAGACCAGTTTTGTCTCAGAAATACAGAAAAGGTAGTTATTTATTCGTATCTGGTCAAAAAAGTCAAAAAGTTATTTAAAAAATGACGTAATGAATTTCATACACTTCGGGAGCCATCACTCAGTCAAAAATAGAGATATATCTTTGAAATTTGGTTTGAGTATTGTCCATTCTCAGTTATCTCACATATAACCCGGTTTTGTTAACATCTGATATTTTTTATTTTGTGGTGATTTAAAAAAAGTTTTTGTTCATTTTGGGGGTCAAAACCCAAAATTATGAAAATCCCAGAGTTCTATTTAAAAGAAAATGGCGTTTTATATCTTTGCTTAATTGAGTTGTTTTTATTTGCTTCAAAACTCTGTTTTCTAAGAGTTTTCAAACATTAACGTTTTTCGACCAACATGACGTCATCAAAACATAATTATTTCCCATATTTCTCAACCAATTTGAATGAAATGTTTACAGCATACGTATAATTGTTGTATACTTAGCTAATACAAATTTGAGGAAGATTCACCGAATGTCTAAAAAGTGATGCAAGAAAAACCTCAGGGGGTTCGTTTTAGAACACCCCCCCCCCCCCCCCCCCCCGTAGGGTGAGGGTTAAGTAAAGATTTTGACTAGGGTCATCTCAGGTGAGGCACCAGGTCACGTCAAGTGGCCACACCTCCAAAGATGTTTGTGGTCGAGCCACAGCCACAGTGTTTGACTGAGCGATGTAACTATTTCGACATTAATTTAGACGAGCTATCTAACGGTATTTGTGGATTTTGCCTGATCCTCATTGGAGCCGAGTTCGGGGGTGGGGGCGTCAGATGCCTTCCCTAGCACGACTGAGCTGGCGCCGAGCGCCGACAGGGCGCTGGTTAAGAACTGCTTTAAAACAACTTCTCCCTTGTATAAGCTTCCTCCAGCTTATACAAGGAAGCTTATAAGCTTCCTCCAGCTTCCTCCAGGAAATGTGTTAATGTTCGCCCGATTTAGTTGTATTGGTAAAGCTATGGCGCCGGTGGACCCTTCGCTCCGTTCCTGTTCGGTCCCCCAAATCATTTTCAAAAATCGGCATCACAGGTTCAAAACCTTCGATGATGGGAGTGTTGAAATTGATCATTTTTATTAATCTTCATTATTGTATTATTCTACTATTTTATTTCTGGTTTACACTTATGTTTGTCGTTATCCCACTTAAAATGTATCAGTACTTATGCATAGGTACGCTTAATCAAGGACGTAGCAAGGGGGGGGGCACGGCCATAGCCCCCCCCCCCCCCCCCCCCACCACCCCTTCGTACAAACCAATTTATACTAGATAAAATGCGATTTTTTTAATGACGACCCGACCCCCCCCCCCCCCCTTGTCAACAAAAGTTGGCTGAGGAGCGAAATATGATTTTACCACTGACGCCCCCCCCCCCCCCTGAAAAAAAATTATGGCTACGTTCCTGCAATAACCATATGCCTTAGCAGCATGTTTTGTTTCGAATTGCTCCTCCCCAGTGAGAATTCCTTAGCCGAGGCCCTGCGCTGGTGACCTCAATTTTGACCTGACCTAAAAAAAAATACTGAAATACTTTCGATAGAACTTGTATCAAGCTATCAAACGCCGCTTTCCGTTTGTCGCTACGTTGCGTAGTTTTCGGGATCTCACGGGGAGGCGGAAATCACCCCCCCCCTCAGTTCGTGTTCGGCGCAAACCCCCTGCAGTGCGCGGGTTAACATATATCCGAGGCCCTGGTTGTAGGATGCCGCATATCTGCACGCCAATGGGCGCCAGCTCGTCGACTGCCTGACGCACCACTGGGCACCAGCTCGTCGACTGCCTGACGCACCACTGGGCACCAGCTCGTCGACTGCCTGACGCACCACTGGGCACCAGCTCGTCGACTGCCTGACGCACCACTGGGCACCAGCTCGTCGACTGCCTGACGCACCACTGGGCACCAGCTCGTCGACTGCCTGACGCACCACTGGGCACCAGCTCGTCGACTGCCTGACGCACCACTGGGCACCAGCTCGTCGACTGCCTGACGCACCACTGGGCACCAGCTCGTCGACTGCCTGACGCACCACTGAGCACCAGCTCGTCGACTACCTGACGCACCACTGGGCACCAGCTCGTCGACTGCCTGACGCACCACTGGGCACCAGCTCGTCGACTGCCTGACGCACCACTGGGCACCAGCTCGTCGACTGCCTGACGCACCACTGGGCACCAGCTCGTCGGCTGCCTGACGCACCACTGGGCACCAGCTCGTCGACTGCCTGACGCATCACTGGGCACCAGCTCGTCGACTGCCTGACGCACCACTGGGCACCAGCTCGTCGACTGCCTGACGCACCACTGGGCACCAGCTCGTCGACTGCCTGACGCACCACTGGGCACCAGCTCGTCGACTGTCTGACGCACCACTGGGCACCAGCTCGTCGACTGCCTGAATGGCGATGCTGGCAACGACATCTGGCGAGTTTTCAAGCTCTGATCATAGATGGGGCTACGGTACGTCGACTGCAGTTAACCAGAACACGCCAGCGTCCAAAGTGTTCCACTAATGTCAACTGAAATGTTACCAGGACCGTAGCCAGACGGGTGCATTGGGTGCCAGTGCACACCCTGGCAGCTGTATGTGTATTGTGCACCTTCTGACCTTAGTCCTGCACCCCCAGTAGTTAAGGTATTAGGTAAAGGACATTTGCTGTCGAGCAAGCACGTAGCCAAAGGGGGGGATGCCCCCCCCCCCCTCCGAGGTCAAGAGGGCCCTTTTCGGCGGCGGAAGGCCATTTTCGGCGCGCTGCGCGCGCCGAAAAGGGCTGACGAGACCGCGCGAAGCGCGGTATCATGGGCTCTTTACCACGCGAAGCGTGATCTTTAGAGAGTTTAGAGCACTTCAGAGGCCCTGTAGGGCCACCAGGACCCTCTCTGAAAGACCAGAGGGCCCCTTGGACGTTCAAAAGAGCCCTGCGCATGTCAGAGGGTCCCTGTCCAGATCGAAAGGGTCCCTGAGCGGGTCAGAGGGCCCCTAATCACGTCGAATGGGCCCTAGTCAGCACAGAGGGGCCCCTGGGCTGATCGAGAGGTCCCTGAGCATGTCGGCAGGGCGACAAAGCAGCCAGCACAGTCCCTTGCCAGATCATAAGGGTCCCTGAGCAGGTTGGAGGGCCCTTGGACAGACCCCAGAGGGCCCTTGGGAAGTTCAAGGAACCCCTGTGCAGGTCAGAGGGTCCCTGACCAGACCGAAAGGGCCCCTAGGTGGGTCAGGACGGTCCCTGAACATGCCGAATGGTCCCCTAGTCAGCACTAGGTTAGAGCCCCAGGTAGGTCGGAGGGCCCTCGGAGGGCCCCGAGGCGACAAAACAGCCAGCACAGTCCCTTACCAGGTCAGAAGGGCCCATTAGAAGGCTAGAGGACCCCTGGACAGACCAGAGGGGCCCTGGGAAGTTCGAAATGCCCCTGTGCAGATCGGAGGGCCCCTGACCAGACCGAAAGGGCCCCTGGGCAGGTAAGAAGGGCCCCTGAACATGCCGAATTGGCCCCTAGCCAGCACGGAGGGGCCCCAGGGCAGGCCGGAGGGCCCCTTGAGCATGTCGGCAGGGCGACACAACAACCAGCGCAGTCCGACCAGAAGAGTCGCTGGGCAGATCGGAGGGGCTCCTGGGCAAGTCAGAGGGGCCCCTGGCTAGACCAAAACGGTCTCTGGGCCGGTCGGAAGGGCCTTGAAAATGCCGGATGAGTTCCTAGCCAGACTGGAGGGGCCCTTGGGCAGGTCGGAGGGGCTCCTGAGCATGTCGGCAGGGTGACAAAGCAGCCAGTTCAGTCCCTGGCCAGGTCAGAAGGACCTCTGAACAGGCCGAATGGCCCCTTGACACATAAGAGGGGCTTCTTGGAAGGTCAGAGGAGTCCCTGATCAGACCGGAAGGGTCCAGAGCACATAGAGCTCCCAGATGAAGATTAAATACCGTTCATAGTTCATCGGTCATGGGTCATAGGAATTTTAATTATTAATATTATATGTCAAATTATTAAAAAGTATGATACTAGCTGTTTTCATGAATAATAATTGCACTGAAAAGTTTCTGAAAAGTTTCTGAAAAGTTTCTGAAAAGTTGTAAGACGTTGTAGTATATTATACATTCCAAGAAATGAATTACTGATGTAGGCGATATTATCACTATTCAATAGTTATGGAAACATGTATTGAGCTCATAACAAGTGCATGATACAAAATGGGCCGTTTTTAAAGAACATATGCGTCTAGAGTTCATTAGTTCAGTTTAGCACACCGTCATACCAGTTAGTAAATCTGGCAGCGTCATGGATCACAGGTCTGTCTGCGCATGCGCAGTGATGTGCCAGCATAGATTCGTCGGCGCTTCCGACCCGCGTGTCACACGCACATGGACAAAGCAAGGCGCACAAGCCGGCCGCCGGATTGGGCCGGATTTGGCGAGTCCATTGCGTCCAATTGCGTCACACGCCACACAATGTTTTGAATCTGTCTGAAGTTTTGACAAGTTTCAGTCGGTGGAGATCGCAACTGACCTATCAATACTTATCTTGCTAATTACCACCAAACCGCAATTTTGCCAACATATTATATTCTTACCAACATATTATAAAATTCTGAGGGACATTTGAGGCAAAAATCGCATGCAAAAGTGGTGTAGTTAAGGAATGGATCGTCAAAACTTTTCAACTAAGACTTTTATACCCAAACTTGTTAAAACTTTTCAGATTTTTTTCAGCGCAATAATCCTTCGTGAAAACGGCTACTAAAACTTTAATCAAAATCACATGAGAAATGCTAGAGTTTAAAAAATGAGTAGTGTCATCAACCCCCTGCATTGAAGAAGATGAATGGAATACTAGAGTTTAATATTAATATAGCAATTTTTATCCTAGTTTTAGAATCTTAGTTTTTATCTTAGTCTTACTTTAAAATCGCATCGACGCGGATAATTATCGTTTTGTTTCAGGATCATGTGGACAACTGACCTTGACCTAGATCTCGAGGATAGCTGCGACGTCACAACATCCGGTATTACGTCACACGAGGCGTCGTCACCACCGGGCCCTTACCAGCTGGACAGAAAGAAGACGTAAGTAGTCAATCGGGTGGTACCAATCGATGCAGCTGGTGCCTATGTACAGGGTGTCCCAAAATTGATGAGCGGTTGATTCTCGTTATATAAAGAGCAAGCAACATAGGGTGGTTCATGATCTTTTACCCAGGTATTCCCCACATACTCGGAAGCAATCCTGCATGCGCTCCGGTACCTCCGGTACCTCGTCATCAGGTTGCCGAGTGGGTGTGCGTTGAGTATCCGCCATGCCGTGTGGAGGTTTTGTACTGCAGGGCCTTTCCTGAGGTAGCGGACATCATCTTGTTGAGGTCGTCCTTGACGACTGCCCACAGATTTGCGATCGGTGACAGGTCAGGGTCAGGACCCCTTCTCTGCAAAAGCCCGAACGTGATTGCGACACCAATTCTTGGTCTACTTGGCGTGATGGACTAGAGCGCCGTGTTGTTTCAAAAGTGTTCTAGACATGTCCAGCAGGAGTTTGACATCGGTTGGCTGGCCATTCCCCTTCTTCGCAGCATCGCTGATGTTTTTACCATTTTTGCACTTCCTTGGCATAGTAGTCGGCAAAGGCTGTCTGGCCCGGGGGCATGGCATTCAGGTCAGAGAGGGCCCTGTGGCTCGTCATGCCCCAGACGAGGACTTTCAGGAGGCTGCTTGACCGTCTTGGTGATAGGCAACTCCTCGCTGTTTTGGGCCCAAACCCGGTCGTTGTATAACCATTGGGTGGATACGATTCACTGGCGACCTGATTCTGGGCCATGGCACCTCTGACCATTTACAACTGCGTGGTTATGCATCGGTGTCTTCCCCTCATTCACCATTGACGAGATGTGGTACGGGCTCTTTGGGTACCTCCGAAAAAATTAACTCTGCCGTGCCCAATCGGCTAAGCTCGGGTCGGCTGCTGGGGAATGTGCATTGTGCATATTCCAAACAGCCAGGTTTCGATACAATTCCGTTTGTTCGCCGGTCGTGGGAGACGGTTGAAACATGGGCACCACCAAGCACTCATCAGTTTGTGGACGCCCTGTATACAGACCAAGGAGATCAGCGCATTTTTAAAGGTTCAAACTCTTCCTAAGCTTATCCTTTTTTCTGGTGCAGTGTTTCTGTAGCAATAGTGGCTCCAGTCGCGTTTTCACAGTGAATTAGCGTCATACGAAATCATGCGGTTTATCCTGACGAATATGATATGATGCTCGATCGATTCTAGGCTTTTATTCCAGACGGTAACAATGCATGATCTAGACGTTTACCAAATTTCCTCTTTACGAAATAGCCTATACGACCTTCATTCCTACGCCGTGGCTTTACCTGGGCTACATGCTTAGTTGTTTGGCAAAATTATCCACCACTTTGGCATGGTGAAACTAATATGGCAGTGCAGGGCTCCCAACGAAAATGCCCTACAGATGCTACTTTTGCTCTGAAATCTGTCTCTGACTGTTCAGCAGTGAAGAAGGGCTATCTGTCTGAGGATGAACATTGCACCGGTGCACTGGCTTTGATTACAACGCCAACAGTACAACAACTGTCGAAAGCTGGTGTTCTCCTTCATGGTGGACTCAAAATACAACACAAGTTGTATCCTTGGTGTTTCCCTGGATGGCCATTTTGGCCCATATACAACCCCTGCACCGGTCCTCAGGATGTGTGTGACTCAAAGAGATTGGTGCCTGCACCTCCCGTGCCTGTCCGCGAACCAAATGTCGTCTAGGAAAGCACTTTCAAAGATAAAAAACATGGTTGTTTTCTGCGGTCACCACAAATGACGTGCAGCATGTGTTGCATTATTGCATCCAATCACGGCGCAACAGTGCGACACTTCCCTCCTGAAATATGTCCCTGTCCCTGTCCCTGTCTCTGTCCCTGTCCCTGTCCCTGTCCCTGTCCCTGTCCCTGTCCCTGTCCCTGTCCCTGTCCCTGTCCCTGCCCTGTCCCTGTCCCTGCCCCTGTCCCTGTCCCTGTCCCTGTCTCTGCCCACCAGGGGTGCAGTTTTGTCCCGGGAGGCGGGGAGTCTGAAGCCTACGGGGTCTGACGTCTGTCCCTGTCCCTGTCTCTGCCCGACAGGGGTGCAGTTTTGTCCCGGGAGGTGGAGAGTCTGAAGTCTACGGGGTCTGACGTCTGCCCCTGTCCCTGTCTCTGCCCGCCAGGGGTGCAGTTTTGTCCCGGGAGGTGGGGAGTCTGAAGTCTACGGGGTCTGACGTCTGTCCCTGTCCCTGTCTCTACCCGACAGGGGTGCAGTTTTGTCCCGGGAGGTGGGGAGTCTGACGTCTACGGGGTCTGACGTCTGTCCCTGTCCCTGTCTCTGCCCGACAGGGGTGCAGTTTTGTCCCGGGATGTGGGGAGTCTGAAGTCTACGGGGTCTGTGGTCTGCCCCTGTCCCTGTCTCTGCCCACCAGGGGTGCAGTTTTGTCCCGGAGGTGGGGAGTCTTACGTCTACGGGGTCTGACGTCTGTCCCTGTCCCTGTCTCTGCCCACCAGGGGTGCAGTTTTGTCCCGGGAGGAGCGTCGCCGTCGCCGTCGTGCCACCCATAAGTACCGGCTGGCACACGCCACCCGGGAGCGCGTCAGAGTCGAGGCTTTCAACACGGCGTTCTGCGAACTCCGCAAGCTGTTGCCGACGCTGCCACCTGACAAGAAGCTCTCCAAGATTGAGATACTGAAGCTCGCCGTGTGCTATATCGCCTATCTCAACCACGTGTTGGGAGGTACTTAGAATATTGACGTGAATATTGCATCGTGGATCTGAAAGTAATGAATGGTTTGTTGTGGTTTGTTTAGCAGTCAGAACTTGAATGCGTTTGACATAATACAAACTAGGATTACTAGGGGAGAACGGTACCATCACATTAAATTGTAGATCAGCATTCATTGGATCCTTCATTAGGATAACGTAATATTGGAATAGAAGATATCTGCTCTTTTATGTATTGTATCGAATAGGGATCGAAGCTGGTCAATGTGCTAGACAGTCTTATCATTCTTTACAGTTTCATCATTTATTCAGTTCAACTATTCATTTCTATCATTATTTATCACTCTTCGTATCATTCAATTCATTTTTGTATTTTGCTTTCCTGCACTTCATAACAATACTTGTTCTGCGTAAGGTTCAACGTCTATACCAACCAACTTTGTGGCTTGGTTTAGCTGTCGGATAACTTGAGTCATGGCTGTTGTTGTTTTTCAGTGTTTGACGTTAGGTTAGGGTTCGAGGGTCTCCGGGTCAGGAGAAAATAAGTGTATCCCGCTTGGAACCTGTGATATGGGTGTAGTGTTCCTAGTGTAGACAGTGCATGCCATGCCATTTGGTATGTGCTTCAGTGAATTAAGCCTGAACGACCTTGAATAGGTCGACCATTGCTAATACACATTCCCCAAATAATATAGAACATTTACTGTTAGGCGGAATGGAGAAACAAACAGGGCCATAATTTTCTGCAACATTTCCCACTTTATTGTTTGGTATTATTTGAGTTTGACCAAGATAAACAGGTTATTGGTTTTGTATCTAAAGGCAAACGGGACATTACCTGGTTAGGTATTTAGCGTGCAATTTGCAAATTGAACGGCACAGTTTTACTGGCAACGTCCCCATGGGCTTCAGAAATGACGTCAGCCCTCGACCAAGCCATCAGTGAGGCTTCCAGAGAGATCAGCGAATCTACTGGTTATAGATGTGCATACCATGTGGTAGATGCTGCTTATTTATCGTAAATTGTAATACCTTGGTACTTCAGGTAACATTGCCTGTTTTGTGTATGAATGTTTCGTTTATCATGTCTCAACACGCACTATGCGTCTTGATTAGGACCTGACTGACCTGCAGTGTCATAACTGATGGACTGTTCTGACTTTTAGTAGTGTCGGAATGAACTGAGTTTGTTGTTATATTAGCCGTTTTCACGAAGGATTATTGCGCTGAAAAGTTTCTGAAAGATTCTGAAAGTTTTTAGAAAAAAACACAACTTTTACATTCGATTTTTGGCTAGAAATGTTCCTAATAATTTTGCAATATGTTGGTAAGATTCAAATGTTTTGACAAAATTGCGGTTTGGTGGTAATAAGCAAGATAAGTACGGATAGAATCTTCCTGAAAGTTTCAGGAAGATTCTATCAATATTATTATTACCACCAAACCGCAATGTTGTCAAAATATTTTATTCTTACCAAAAGTTGTGTAGTTTTTTAAACTTTAGAATCTTTCAGAAACTTTTCAGCGCAATAATCCTTCGTGAAAACGGCTATTGTTGCGTATATGTTAGGTTGCTTTGATACTTCTCTAGTCAGGCATATCGAAATAGATTATCTGCTAGTTTGGTTTATCAGCCAAGAACCATTCATCCGGAAAAGATGTTAGCAATGTGTATTAGCCAGTATCTGCAGGAAATAGTGCAATACATGTGATTGTGGAATCATAACGCTGTTTTAACCGAGTGCAACTTTGCTATTTCGAAGCCACTTTCAACTGGCATAAGCTCAACATAGCGCCTATGCAAAAAGAAGGTAGGTGGCAAAGCTTCAGAGAGCATTAACATGCCGGGTGATCGTCGCCACTTGGGAAATGGCGATTTCCTCAGAATATCCTAAAAACAGTGAGCATCTGTAGTTTCTTTGGTACGCGCGATCCCTGTTCAGCCCAGTTGTTGCGGCTAACCGCGAGCGAAGCGTTCTGATTTGTAACGGCTCTACAGTTCAGGCTGTAAGAACATGGGAGGGTGTCAGACTCGAGACAGACTGTAGCTCGCACGACCTATCACTCAGCCCGGCTGCTTGTTGAGCGGGATATACAGTTCAGGCTGTAAGAACATGGGAGGGTGTCAGACTCGAGACAGACTGTAGCTCGCACGACCTATCACTCAGCCCGGCTGCTTGTTGAGCGGGATATACAGTTCAGGCTGTAAGAACATGGGAGGGTGTCAGACTCGAGACAGACTGTAGCTCGCACGACCTATCACTCAGCCCGGCTGCTTGTTGAGCGGGATATACAGTTCAGGCTGTAAGAACATGGGAGGGTGTCAGACTCGAGACAGACTGTAGCTCGCACGACCTATCACTCAGCCCGGCTGCTTGTTGAGCGGGATATACAGTTCAGGCTGTAAGAACATGGGAGGGTGTCAGACTCGAGACAGACTGTAGCTCGCACGACCTATCACTCAGCCCGGCTGCTTGTTGAGCGGGATATACAGTTCAGGCTGTAAGAACATGGGAGGGTGTCAGACTCGAGACAGACTGTAGCTCGCACGACCTATCACTCAGCCCGGCTGCTTGTTGAGCGGGATATACAGTTCAGGCTGTAAGAACATGGGAAGGTGTCAGACTCGAGACAGACTGTAGCTCGCACGACCTATCACTCAGCCCGGCTGCTTGTTGAGCGGGATATACAGTTCAGGCTGTAAGAACATGGGAAGGTGTCAGACTCGAGACAGAGTGTCAGGCTCGCACGACCTATCACTCAGCCCGGCTGCTTGTTGAGCGGGATATACAGTTCAGGCTGTAAGAACATGGGAAGGTGTCAGACTCGAGACAGACTGTAGCTCGCACGACCTATCACTCAGCCCGGCTGCTTGTTGAGCGGGATATACAGTTCAGGCTGTAAGAACATGGGAGGGTGTCAGACTCGAGCCAGACTGTAGCTCGCACGACCTATCACTCAGCCCGGCTGCTTGTTGAGCGGGATAGTGGGATAGTGGGATTGAGCGGGAGCGGGATAGTGGGGATAGTGGGATAGTGGGAAATCCGCCACCAGAGAGATCCGGTTTCTCTGGATCTCTGGTGTCAGTATCACATCAAAATTCAGCCTGAACCACGTCACCGACGTTCGGTCGATTGATCCGATAATCGGCCGAGCATCGTGCCGAGAGAGGCGATGGGGATGTGCTCCATGCGTCAGTTATCTCGCCGGTACTGTCGGTAGTTATTCCGCCGGTCCGAGACTGCCTCACAGAATACCAGATCATCGAAAAGTCATCAACTTGGCTTCTTGGGCTCCAGGAAGATTTTCGGTCGCCGTAAAAAAAATGAATGGGACTTTCTTGCGGGATATGCTTCGCTAGATGACATCATGACAGGTGGCTGACCTCCAAACTCTCATCGTCGAAAACAAACTAATGAGGAGCAATTAGACTGACATTCTCGTAGGAAGCGGTGTCGATTTATCAAAATGATTGGTGGGGGGGGGGGGGGCGAACAGAGACGGGTCCAAGGGGCCATATCAGCGCCACGGTTTTACCATAACGACTGAAATCGGACACAAATTACACATTTAATGATTGCAAAAGAAAATAACGAATGTTTTTAAGCTTTTCTGATTAGGCATTATAATGATAACCCGGCACTGACTAGGGTCTCAGCAGAACGCCATTGACTGGGGGGGGGGGGGGGCGTTAACCCTATTCCCTGCCGGGGGGGGGGGGCAGATTCTGCTCTCCCGGTGGTTTTTCACTTTCCGTTTCTGAACCGTTAGGCGTAACGTCCTGAAGCTTTGTGACTTTTCCCTAAATTGAAAGGCGCGTGTTATGTAAAAAAAGATAAAAAATCGGTTTAGCAGAGGCGGTTCCAGGCTCCTGTTTTGGTGAGGGTGTTACGAATGCGGTTTTGTGGCGCATACTTTTTCGTGGTTTGCAGTGCAATAAATGCGTCAGAAACAATTGCAATGCAATATGCATCATAGATACTTGGATTGTACATATTTTTAGGGCAGAGGCGCACTCAGGAAAAAAAATGGGAAGTGATACCAACCCTCAAATTAGGTCCAACTTCAAATTAGTTAGTAAGATGATAAAAGCGTTACGCGGATGGTGCCCCCATGTTTTTTCCTGGATCCGCCTATGCGCAATATATCAAATTTAACAAATTACAGCACATAATGCCCACATGCGACGTTCATGTCGTCCTAAACAATCACGAACAACACATATTTTTTCATCAGAAATTCCCCCCATTCATTCCCTGAATACGCCTATGATTTTAATTTTGTTTTTTGTCTTTCGATACATTAAATACCAGTACATTTGAGGCTAAAAAACGTTTGGGGCATGAACATTAGTCGAGCCTCATGGCCGCAATGACCTTTCAAAAAACACCCAAAAGTTTCGGATTTTTTGCCCCCTGGCCCCCCATTTTTAAAGAAAACAAAAATTTCGGGGTCCAAAAAGAGAGATCTTGTCATGACGAATCGAATGGCGTTTTCCCCATCGACATCTACCGAGCGGTTCTTGAGATATCTGGGGGGGGCAGAATCTGCCCCCCGCAGGTTAACGTAATTCTTGGCGCCCGCAAGGAATAGGGTTAAGGTTAAACGCCCCCCCCCCCCCCCCCTGGTTATCTTCCGAACCAATGATTGCAGCGAGACGCGCAAGACGGCAATCGTAAGCTCTCAATGAGACAAATATAATCGGGTGTAGTGAAGGGGGTGTACTAAATCGGGTGTAGTGACGTCACTAAATTCGATATAACTCACAACATTTTCGACGAAATTGCTTTATTTTTCCACAAAGGTTGTAAACGTGATTAAGAAGAAGGTTTCCGAAGTTTCACGTTTATAGCGCAATTGTTTGTTGAGCTATTACGAAAATTAATCAGGAGGAGCGTTAACCGCCCCCCCCCCCCTGTCAATGGCGGGTTAAATTATAGACTTATCGGCTACTAATCAGGTTTGTATTAATATTATAATTTTCACAACGTAAAAGAAAATGTGAGGAATATGTACAACAAGTTTTTCAACCCTCGCCAGTGCAGGAGGGTTGATGCCACCCCCCTCGGTTTTTCGGGAATAACTCACGTAATTATCAACAGATTGCAATGAAACTTACAGTACCCTACTTGTGAACAATTTGACACATATTCTGGAATTTTTTAGGCTGTAAGTCATATGACCTGTGACCTTTGACCTGTTTTTTCAAGGTCATGTCAGGCGCAACCGGCGTCCCGTAGTATTGATCATTGTAACTTGTGTAGTTTCATAGTGTTTGTTGTTCAGGAGCATATGCACAGGTGCTTCCAGGTGACAGTTTTGGTTTCCACTGAGATTGTGACCTCGTTTGATCTTTTCAGAAGTCAACCGAGGTCACTGACCTCCGATGACCTCATATTACTTTTTTGGCTTCTGGCAGTTCTAGGACATTTTTGTGACGCTGATTTCAAATATGGCATCCATTTTACAGAATTATATGTTCTACTGGGGTCATGCGCCCCAACAGGTCAACCGAAGCCACTGACCTCAAATGACCTGACATTACCTGACATGACCTTTTTGGAATTTGGCAGTTTATAGGACATTTTGTGACTCTAATTTTAAATTTGGCACCCATTTAGCATAATTATATGCCCATTCGTGATTCTAGCTCGATTAAATTCAATTTATACGCATTTACAATTTGGTTGAATTGTGGGTCATTGACATGACCTCAGATGTCACCTAATGACCTATGACCTTAAAATCGGGCATCAATGACTTTCTCTCGTGACAAGCAATACGCTCGTTTTTTAATCGAAGCTCTATCCCATTTAGGGGCCAAACGCTAGAGGGTCGTACCCCCCCCCCCCCCCCCCCCAGGTAGGGGGTCGAACCCCCAGGTCAGGAATTGCAAAGGCCCTCTCAGACTCCTTCTCTCAGGCCTCGTAAGGACCCTCTCAGACTAGCATATAGGTAAAGCCTTTCCACACAGGTGTCTTGACAGCAGAGGTCTATAAATGGCGAGATTTGTCGCTCACGACCAATCTAGGGCAATTTCTGT
The DNA here is from genome assembly GCA_036785665.1 of Chirona hameri. Taxonomy (NCBI): domain Eukaryota; kingdom Metazoa; phylum Arthropoda; class Thecostraca; order Balanomorpha; family Balanidae; genus Chirona; species Chirona hameri. Next base: position 31,666 of record JAXIVJ010009909.1, read on the forward strand.
CGCACGATGAAAACTCCCCAGTAAGGATTGTCACCACATATCAAGCAAAATACTTTCAGTTAGACGCCTGGATAGGCGTTTCACGAGCGAAGCCGAGCGAAGCACAATGGATGCCAAACTTGATGTCAGCGTCACAAAATGTCCTAGAAACTACCAGATTCCAAAAAGGTCATCTCAGGTTATCGGAGGTCATTGGCCTCGGTTGAACTGTGAAAATGCATGACCCCAGTGGAACATATAACAATGTAATGTAAAATGGATGCCAAATTTGAAATCAGCGTCACAAAATGTCCTATAAACTGCCATAGGGGAAAAAAGTAATATCAGGTCATCGGAGGTCAGTGACCTCGGTTGACCTCTGAAAAGGTCAACTGAGGTCACAATCTCAGTGGAAACCATAAATGTCACCTGTTGACACCTCCACCTGTGCATATCCTCCTGAGCAGCTAACACTCGGAAACTGCACAAGTTACAAGCATCGATACTACGGGACGCCAGTTGCGCCTGGCATGACCTTGAGAAACAGGTCATAGGTCTTGGGTCATGGGGGATATAACTTAACAAAAGCTGAGAATGTGTGTCAAATTGTTCAAAAGTAGGGTACTGAAAGTTTCATTGCAATCGGTTGATAAATACGAGAGTTATTTTCGAAAAAGCTTTCATACGACACTCACTGCGACACTCACCTTCGCTACAAGCTTGCCACCACTAGCTAATAACGTAAGTCAATGGGCCCGCTACCGGCCCGCTATACAGGGCAGCTCCCTGCCCGCTACCGGGCTGGCTTGTCGCGCGGTTTCCCTCATTTTAATTGCCACCGGCTGGCGTAAAACACGACATAAGTCAGTCAAAAATATAGATATTGCTTTGAAATTCGGTTTGGGTATCGTCCATACTTGGTTCTCCAATATATCTTCCGGTTTTTGAATATTTTTGATAGAGGAAAAAATTGTGGACATTTTTCACACACAAAATAATCACATTTTTTTCTTCTTAAATATATTCAAAAACCGGAATATATATTGTTGAACTAAGTATGGACGATGCCCAAACCAAATTTCAAAGCAATATCTATATTTTCGACTGACTTATGTTCGGTTTTACGCTACCCGGTGACAATTAGAATGCGGGAAACCGAAATACGCATACCGGCAGCGAAAAACCGATCGCCCCAAAGAAACGCGGCTGCTATTAATGATTATGTCATGAAGTCTGTACGATCCTGAAAACCACTCGTTGATATTTGTGCTTGCAAGCATACCTTATGTGCTGTATTGTGGGTGAAATCTATGAAGCATATTTTGTGTTGCGTGATAAAAAAAAATATTGTGCTTAGGGCCATTTTCCACACGTGTAAAATGTACAAAATGTAAATTAAATTTTTTAAACAAAAATGTAAAATTTCGCCCAGTCATGATTTTTGTATTCTGAAAACTTTCCCGTTTTGTTTTTGCTCACAAAGAATGGGACGCACAACCAAGTGTAACGAACAAGGTCCATTCTCTTGCTCGGTTCGGCCGGGTTCTGATCCTTCTACAACGGCATAAACTTCCCCAAAGCCCAATATTTGTCGCTTCACTTACACAAATCTGTCGCCAACGCTCGCTACCAAGTTACCGAAAAAATAGACCTCTGCTTGCCAGGTCTGGCAAGAGGCCTCTCAGACCGGACGATGCCCCTCTAAGGTCGATCGATGAACCTCTCAAAGAAGCGGATGTTTATTGTTCCTCTTTTACCGACTTAAAGCTCTCAGGCCGGAAAAGCGCCCTTTAAGATCGATTGAGAGTCCTCTCAAAGTGGTAAACGGCCATCTCAGGTCGGCATGGGGCCCTCCCAGGCTTGGCAAAGGTTCTATGCTTCGGCGTGAATATTCGTTTTCGTTATACCAGAACAGCAAAGAAGGTGCTTGGGAGGGAACAAAATCCAAAGTCACAAAAAAGTCATCGGATTTCACTTTTGCATGCATGAATAGGTGATTTTAAAAAAACTTCCCTTCGTAAAAAATGCGTAGATTTTCATTTAAATTAGGAAATGCGCCATTTTTGGCCGACATCAGGCGATTTGGGAGCCTGGCCCTTCGGGCTCCTTGGATACGTCAGTGAGCAGAGAACATTGGGGGTGGACCAGGAGAACCTTTGGGGGCCGAGAGCACCTTTGGAGGGCCGAACTCAACATGGGGGGGGGGACGAGGGTCACTGCAAAAGTATATAAATAGACACCCATGCCTGTACCTATGTATCAAGTAATCTAAGGGCGGAAAGTATGGGGGCGAGAGCACGTCATTGGGGGTGGGGCCGAGAAGACCATTGGTGGGGGGGGGGGCGAACTCAACATGGGGGGGGCGACGCCCCCCCCCCCCCCAAAGTATATAAATCGACACCTATGCTCGTAGGCTGTTCTTTTTTTGTCACCAGCCGGTACGCCGGAGACAGATCCACTAGAAAAGATAGCCTTTTACATCTCCCACAACCGCCAAGCAAAGCCGGTAAGCTGCGCTTCAGCTGCCGTCCCCCGTGATGTTAAGCGCATTACAACCCGAGGCATTCAGCACTATAACGCACTACCACCCGAGGCATTCAGCGGTCGCCTGACGGCTTTGCCCGTGCAGTGAAAAGGACCTTTCAACTGTGTCGCTGATGACCGAAGATCACGGAATGAAGAATGTAATTAAATAAATAAAACGAAATACAATGAAATATGAATGAGGTTGAAATGTTTCAATCGATCCTGCATGGCTTTCAACTCTTTGTGGCGACAAGGCAGGCAGTACATGCTTTGCTAAAATTTGGGAAATTATTTGCGATGATGATACACGCATGCATGCATACAGTTGTGACCTGTGTGGAGCATCGGATGGAAAGTCCCAAACCGGTCCTGCAAACATCTTGAACCAAGGGCGTCGCCACTTTTTGAAAGTTGGGGTACGGAGGCATTCTGAAGGATTTTTTCCATGCAATGGCCATAGGAGTAATTTTAAAATATGAACATGTTGGGGGACGCGTCCCCCCCCCCCCCCTTCCCCCGCTGCTGATGCCCATGAATAGAACCTTTTGAGTGGGTCGCAAATGGTGCTCTTACACTTGCTCAATTACTCTTACCAATAGCAGCACCCAGATCAGGCCGAACTTGAACTCTTTCGATATGTGTGCGTATAGTCGCTGCATAGGTATTATTAATAGGAAAGCGGCGGAGGGTAAAAACATTGCATTTCGAGCCCGTTGGTCTGTTATCTGTGTTGATCTTGTTTACCCACTGACCGCAAAATATGTACTACAAACGGGCTGATTTTGATGGCATGCGAAGGAGTCTCTGGCTTGTACTGGGATGCGCTGTTAGATGGAACTGTGGACGAGGCCGTAGACAGCTTTTATGATGTGTTGAGTGCGGCGATCAAGGATTGTATTCCCACAGTGACCCTGCGCAGACAATGTCCCCCCTGGTTCGACGCTGGGGCCCGACAAGCTCTGAGAGATAAGGAGCTAGCATTCAACAGGATGAGAAAAATAGGTCGGAGCAAAAGGAATCGGCTTTTGAGGAGAAACGCCGCTATCTTGAGAGCAAATCAAATGGGAAATATTTTGAATACTTACGGGGCATGATCGGTGACTTTAAAACGGACCCAAAGCGCTTCTGGACGTTCCTGAAACGTATAAAAGGATCAAAGGACCAAATTTCAGCATTGTCAGATGGCAATCGGGATATTAGCGACGATAAGGAGAAAGCCAACCTACTGAACAGAGCGTTTGCGAGAAAACAATGCACGGCCTCCGACGTAAATGTATTCCCTCAAACAGTAGATTATGACTTGCCGAATCTGCACCAGTTCTCGTTTTCAGGAACACGTATTCGGGCTGTGTTGGAGGATCTTAATGCGCACAAAGCTTGTGGTCCAGACAATATCAGTTCCCGAATAATACAAGAGTGCCGGAACGAACTAGTGCACCCGCTTAGTATTATATTCCAGAAATCAGTCGAGCAGGGGGTGTTTCCGACCAGGTGGGCTGAGGCCAACATTGTTCCAATTTTCAAAAGGGGGAGTAAGAAACAACCAGAAAATTATCGCAGCGTCTCTCTCCTCCCGCTACTCGGCAAAGTACTGGAAAGATGTGTTTTTGAGCAACTTTGGTTGCATGTCACACCAGCGCTAAACGAAAACCAGCACGGTTTCGTCCCACGCAGATCGTGTGACACGAACTTGGCCTGCTTATTGAAAACAGTGTAGGAGTCAATTCAGTGCAGGCACCAAACGGATGTGATCTACACGGACTACTCTTCGGCGTTTCAGAGCGTGAACCACAAACTTCTTATTTACAAGCTTCAAAGGTCCTACAAAGTGTCGGGGAATGCTCTAAAATGGATATCCACGTTTCTCTGTACTCGTAGGCAGAGGGTAAATGTGAATGTAAAATATTCTGATTGGACCACGGTTCGCTCTGGGACGCCGGAGGGAAGTATGGGATCGCCGTTGCTCTTTGCCATGTATATTAATGACTTACCGGCCAACATACAGTCCAGTGTCCTGCTCTTTGCTGACGACGTCAAACTGTATAGGAAAATCACCTGTCAGGAAGACACAGAAATTCTCCAGGCAGATATCGAGCGACTCACACGCTGGTCGGAAGCATGGAGGCTCGATTTAAATCCGTCAAAGTGTCAATCATTTCGGATATCACTAAACTCAACTAACATCATCCAGACCACATACAAAATTCGCGACACCCCCCTTCAACATGTATAACAAGTTCGCGATTTGGGGGTGTGGCTGGACAAGAAACTTACATTTGACGACCATATAGACTTTGCAGTCAGCAAAGCGAACAGGATGCTGGGCCTGCTCATTCAATCTTTCCAGACCGGCAGAGTGGCGGGAGGACTGGACGCTGCCCCGGGATCTCCGGGATCAGACCGGCAGAGTGGCGGGAGGACTGGACGCTGCCCCCTCTTAGCAGCATACTACGCTAACGTTCGGTCCATTCTTGGATACGGTTGCGTCATTTGGGGTGAGGCTGCACAAAAAAAACACATTTAGACCGACTGGACAGAGTCCAGCACAAAATTTGAATGTGGCTGGCTGCCCACTCACACACCAATCGGCCTTCCCACTCACTCTCATATCACGATCTGCTGAAGCTTTTCAAAATTAGCAGCCTGTCCCAAAGAAGGCTTCAGCACGACATTTTTTTCATTCAAAAAGTCATGTCAGGAAGAACGGATTCAGCCTTCCCGCTCGGAAGCATCCCCATGCACGTGCCCCAGCGTCAAACTAGAGCTGTATAATCCCAACTCCTTCGCGTTCCATCCACACGTGAAGCGCGAGTGGAGACCATTAAACGTGGGCTGTTCGGGAGAGCCGTTAGAGCGCACAATGAATACCTGGCCAAATGTCCATCGGCAGACCCATTCGGGGCATCCTACCAAGTGTTTAGAGCTGGGGTAGTGAGATATTTCAAACAGTGTCCATTTTAATATCTGCTTATAGCTCTTACAATCGTTGTTTAATGTGTATTTTTAGGGTTGTGTTATGTGCTTTTATGTATATTTTTAGGTTTGTATTTTGATGTGATTTTTAGGTTTGTGTTTCTATGTGTGTTATTGATGTGATGTTTAATTTGATGTGTTTTAACTTTGGACTTGAGCTGTAATTGGGTAACTGCTGCCTGTTGCTCATTTACTTGAATAAACTAAACTAAACGAATAAACAAATGTACCACATGTCCAGCTTACAAAATAAATATGTAGTGCGGAATAAGTTTAATCAGTTACTTGATGAAATATTCTTATCACCAGCAATTCACTATATCTACCGGCACTGATGGCGACGAATAAAATTGAAGCCCGCCGACTGACGAGCTATGCCACTAAGCCCGCCGACGGAGGAGCTATGCCACTAAGCCCGCCGACGGACGAGCTTGCCACTATGCCCGCCGACGGACGAGCTATGGCACTAAGCCCGCCGACGGACGAGCTATGCCACTAAGCCCGCCGACGGACGAGCTATGCCACTAAGCCCGCCGACGGACGTGCTATGCCACTTTTGGGCGGCGTGTGCAACGACTAAGTAACACGCAAGTGGAGCTTTGTCACCGCCGCTTTGCGTCACTTGCCCTGTAGTCTGGCTTTGTCGGGGCATTACTGCCGTAATAAACCCCGACTTCTACATCCGTTATCAGCAGTTCAGTTGCCACTGTGCAATTACCAAGGCGTGACCGGAGCCCAGCTTCACGTCACGTCACGTCTGTGCCGGGGTAGTGCTTTCCGGTGTAGGTTGAGTAATGGGCTTACATATTACACAGAATTTAATATGCAACAATTGCAAAGAGTTATAGCTGCTCTACGCTTCCTTGAAATGAAACGGGTGTAGTTGCATCACACATGTGTGCTTAAGGCGTAGTATATACCTAGTTTTAGTAATCATGGTATATAGATTTAATCAACAAGATCAGAGACATTGTAGATTAGTCGCTGGAAATACCTCATCATAATACACGGTCAAATTTAACATAATGCAAATGCAAGGGAATATAACAGTTTCATAAGTGTTGGGTTAGACACACTGCGACCTTTAAATCATGCATAGGTACACAGGAAACTTGCAAATGCAGCATGCACTGTCTGTTGCAGAACGAGTTGTTCTGGCTACTGTGTAATAGCTGCTTCCGGCTTTACTGATGCAGGGAAGGCAATGAGGAGAAAAGATAACGTTGTTACATGATACCAATGAAGTCAAATTTATGCTATAAAAGTAGTACACGGGAGATATTTATAGTGAACTTTCGAAGACTGCAGGTTTAAGGACTTTTAAAGTGTAGTTTAAGGGCTTTTCAATAGTAGCGGGTGTTGTCATGTCTTCACCTCCGAATACAGTCCAAGCACTTAGACTGCAGTTTGATAGTTACCGATCTTTGACTGTTCAAAACTCCACCTGATGCTAAAGCAACGCCTCCTGATGCTAAAACTCGCCCTCGTGCTAAAGAAACCTTCCAGATCGCAGCAGGACTCAGGAGCATTCTACAACAGATCGACCAAGGGGTAACGACAATCTGTTGGCTATCTTACAAATAAACACAAAACAATAACAATTAATTAACGTTTTAATTAACTGCATTAAATCGTGTACATATGTGATGTTTTCACCCTCATCTCCTCTTCATCGATACACTAGTATTCACGCATAAGGTCAACAAATAACCAGGGACGTAGGAACGTTACGAAAAGTGTGGGGGGGAGGGCAGTGAAACGTTGACCCGTCTTGAGAGAACCCCCTAGGCGAGATTTCTTTGCAGATTTGAGCTCTTCTCGTCTTGGCGAATCTGTTGCTATCTCACATTTTCCTCGTCCTCTCTTCCACAAAAGAAAAGATTTTAGCAACACAAAATTATTCAAAAGTGAGGGGCCATGGCTCCCTGCCCCTACTGCCCCCCTACTAATGATGCCCCCTGTTCCTACTCATATGCAAATAAATATTGGTAGTAGGCACGGAACTTTTGTCTGATCTGTGTCATTGTTGCTCCTGGGCAGTCCGCGGCCGCATGTCGGCGATAACCGTGATGGCAGACTTAGCTAACGTGACTGCCGTCATAACTTCACCGACGTGTCGGGTGCAGCATCGGCTTACATAAAATATCAGGTCAAACACCCTTTGACGTCACGCAGTCTCCAGTGCCGACAATGTTGTCCATAAACGCGGTCGTCGCTATGGCTTCAACGGCGTCAATACGTTGGCTAATTCCTTAGTACATTGCGGTGCTTGTTTGATTACCTTTTACACGAAAAGCATCAATTAATTTCAGAGTCCGACAACTGCGTAGGCTCTTCTAGCAATTTTATATTATTTCATTTGTACAGGCTTATCAAAGCCTTACAAAATAATGTTATTATGAAGAACTATTCCTCATATATTGGCTTCAGAAGAGCCGTTCTACCATTGCCGAGCGTTGACCGGTGATGCCGACCGGTGATGCCGACCGGTGATGGAGGCTACAGGAGAAATCCGGCCCCGGCCCCGGCCCCGGCCCCGGCCCCGGCCCCGGCCCCGGCTGTCCTGGCCCCGGCTGCCCCAGCTGTCCCGGTCCGGCTTCCCCGGCCCCGGTCCGGCTGTCCCGGCTGTCCCGGCTGTCCCGGCTGTCCCGGCTGTCCCGGCTGTCCCGGCTTTCCCGGCTTTCCCGGCTTTCCCGGCTTTCCCGGCTTTCCCGGCTTTCCCGGCTTTCCCGGCTTTCCCGGCTTTCCCGGCTTTCCCGGCTTTCCCGGCTTTCCCGGCTTTCCCGGCTTTCCCGGCTTTCCCGGCTTTCCCGGCTTTCCCGGCTTTCCCGGCTTTCCCGGCTTTCCCGGCTTTCCCGGCTTTCCCGGCTTTCCCGGCTTTCCCGGCTTTCCCGGCTTTCCCGGCTGTCCCGGCCCCGGCTTTCCCTGCTGTCCTGGCCCCGGCTGCCCCGGCTATCCCGGCTGTCCCGGTCCGGCCGTTCCGGCTGCCCCGGCCCCGGTCCCTAGGGGAGTGGTCAGCGCGTCAACGGGCCTGCCCCAGCCGGGCTAATCCGGCGGAAAAATAGCTCTGTAATCCGGGGAAAATTACCCGAGAAATCAGTTTACACTGGACACGATTCGATTAGGCCTACAGAGGAGCGAGCTGTCTAGATGGGTCGCCGGAGCAGGGCGCCGGAATAGGATTGCCGGGGGCCGACCTGGTCTTGGTTCTGTGGCGCGCCTGGCAGCGTTCTGAGAGCCGCAAATGGAGTGCTGGAGCTTAGATGTGAAAACAGAGAGACAGAGAGCTTCTATGCCATGAATTTATATGCCAGGAAGCTAAATAAGACCATTTATCGATGGTTATATTTCATACAATATGTCAAGTCCATATTTGTCCTGAGAGCCTATTCATACATTATTTGCTGTGTTTCGTTGGACCTCTGCCAGCCTCCTGCAGACGTCTCCTCTTTGTCTGTGGCGGGGACCGGCATCCGCTGTGGTGTGACCGTCCAGGCATTGTCGGCCCTGTCACGGCATTGTCGGGCCCGTGTCGGCTTTGTTGGCCCTGATTACACCGAGCGGTGTTCCGCTCCGCCCAGCGCCGCCCGCCGCCGCCGCCGCCGCCACACGACCGCTGCCACCACCGCCGCCGCCGACCGCTGCCGCCACCACCACCGCTGCCACCGTCGACGCTGCCGCCGCCGCCGCGCGCCGGCCCAATTGAAATGCGTCAAATGTGGCTCATTTCTCGCGGGCGCAGGTGGCCGCCGATCCGTTGCTTACAATCTAATTGGATATGGCGGGCGCCCGGCTCCCGCGGGACTCGGCGGGCAGACGCGCGCGGCGCCGCCGCCGCTGTAAAACAATTTCCATATAGTTAAAGCGCTGATGGCCGATCGGGGCAGCACGGGGATCATCAGATTGAAAACAATCGAATTAATCTGGATGGAGGCGCGGCCGGTGGGAGCGCTTTGATTGATCGCAGAGCGGGACATGACAAACCGAGCAGGGGTGACGGCGTTTTTCGCCAAGGCATTGTTTGCTGCGGAGTTAGGGGGGGACTGGTGCCAGTTCCGTATGGATTTGATGATAATTTGGTTGTAGGCCGCCACAAATGTGAGGTAATATGACCCCGAGGAGATAATGGATATTAAATTACTTTTCACTGGTGTCACCTGCAGTTTAAGACCTCCCATTTGAACCATGTGGGGCTTCCATAATGCATATACTACTCACGTAAAAGGGATACATCATCCATACATTTCTTCAAAGTGAAAAGCTGATCGGGAAAGATTAAGCGGTGATTGCAAAGCTTGTATTAGCCCATACAAAGCAAAATTATTACACAATCATGAACGACTGTTTCAGTACAGCATGTTCGCACTTCACATGGAATGTCAGAGCTGTGAGCTGACGTGGGTTAGGTACACGACCCACTTGCACCACGATAGGCTGGCTGCACACTTGGAGCATTTGCAGCTGGTGAAAACTGCCGCCGCTGCGCAAAATGCCGGCCCGAATAACTGTAGTGACACGCAACAGCGCCGTATGTCGCTCGTGGCATTCGGTTCAGGTCTCGGGGTTTCAAACCTGCGTCACGCAGACACACAACCGTATACCGGGAAAATACATCCGTGGCAGTATTTGCCACTCGAGTTATAATCGCACCAGTGAATGGGCTCCGTGAAAAGCGAACACATACGCCAATGCTGAACTTTGTCCGCATAGCTCGCAATGTTGTGAATGTAATGTTCATGTATATTGTGCATATGCAGGATGTATTGTTGTGGATACAATATGCCTGCCCCTGGCATACCAAAGTGCGGGTTGAGCATATAGTGTACTGTTGATGACATCGAGACATCAATACATCGAGACATCGAGACATCGAGACATCGAGACATCGAGACATCGAGACATCGAGACATCGAGACATCGAGACATCGAGACATCGAGACATCGAGACATCGAGACATCGAGACATCGAGACATCGAGACATCAAGACATCGAGACATCGAGACATCGAGACATCGAGACATCGAGACATCGAGACATCGAGACATCGAGACATCAAGACATCGAGACATCGAGACATCGAGACATCGAGACATCGAGACATCGAGACATCGAGACATCGAGACATCGAGACATCGAGACATCGAGCCATCGAGACATCGATACATCGAGACATCGAGACATCGAGACATCGAGACATCGAGTCATCGAGACATCAAGACATCGAGACATCGAGACATCGAGACATCGAGAATTCGCGACATCGAGACATCGAGACATCGAGACATCGAGACATCGAGACATCGAGACATCGAGACATCGAGACATCGAGACATCGAGGCAGAGTAATCATAACGAGAGCGTAACAAACGAGCTCTCCGTCCCGATACAGCGCAAAGCAGGCACAACAAAAAAACACGCCGACTTTCACCAGTCCACCCACCACAAGTGGAATGATGTGTGTAACATGCGCTGCGACTGACTGTGGATGTGATATATCGTGTACAATAGTTAAAGCGTGGTTACATAATACATATACACCAGATATTCCAGCATTCACTACATCATCGATCAGCACGAGACCGTATGCAGACGAACACTCCTGGAACACGCCTGGAACACGCCTGGAACACTCCTGGAACACTCCTGGAATACCCCTGGAACACTCCTGGAACACTCCTGGAACACTCCTGGAACACTCCTGGGACACTCCTGGGACACTCCTGGGACAATCCTGGATCACTCCTGGGACACTCCTGGAACACTCCTGGAACCTCCTGGAACACCCGTCGTCCTAATACAGGGCAACTCTGGAACAAATACCACGATGCTACATGACGAATTTGACCAGCCAACGCCCAACCCCGAACCCACCACCACTACCTGAATGATGGGTAACTAATTCTCGCCGTGCCGGCCTGTGGGTGGATACAACCGAAGCGTGCCGTGGCACAGTTGATGGAAGTACTCATAGTGGCACACACCAATAAACAAGGTACTCCATCATGCATAGACGTTAAAGTGTAGGATTAGGAACGGGGGCCCGTCGGCACGCCCTTTTGGCCAAAGTTTTTGGCTAAATTCTTTAATTTTGCTAACTGTGGAAATTTGATGGATTAAACGGTACCTATACTTAACCCGGCAGTCACTGGGGTATATTCTGTAACACGACTCACTGTGCGGGGCTTTTTCCCCCCCCCCCCCCCCTGGTATCTTCAGAACCAATGATCGCAGCGGGACGCACAAGGCGGCATTCGAAAGCGCTTAATGAGATAAGTCTAACGCAAACTTAAAAATGTCAAATTAAGGTCACATGTCAGGTCACGGTCAAGTCAAACGTCAAAATCGAGGTATTTGAGTTTATGGATAATACTTGCCATCCATGGCCTTCGATTGCGCCTATAATCACCCAAAGTGCTGTCAAAAGTATGATACATATCCCACATGAACTAAAGTGAGATTGTTGGAAAAGATCAAGGTCAAGGTCAGGTCACAAAAGGTCACTACACACAAAATATCTACGAAAGTCATGCAGCACATGTTTTATGGATGCTTTTACGCGTAGAATTCGATAGTGGTAGTCATTTTACCACCTGACTTCATTTACGTGAAGATAGTGTCAAGTTCAGGTCAAGTTCAGGTCAGTGAAGGCCAAAATTTGAAATTGATACATGGAAATGAAAAAGCATGTTTCTATATCAGTTGTATCTAAAACAAACAGTGCTGGCATTTATTTGTCTGTATCCGGTCAATAAAAGCCAAAAAACGCAATTTCAAAATATGACGTCATGATTTAGCCATGCTTTATCTGCCATGGCAGTAAAAAAAAATATCATTTTGAAATTTTGTATGGTAGTTGCCCATATGTTGTTATCTGACATATATTCCGTTGTTTTCAATATCTTCGAAAAATTTGATTTTGTGAGCATTTTTTCAAAAAGTTTTTGTGAAATTTTTGGGGTCAAAAACCAAAATTTGTGAAATTTCGAGATAGCTGGTTTGTAGCCCTTGCAATTTTCTACCTTTTAGGGTTTTTGGATTGCATTTTGCTTCAAATGCAGCATTTGTACGGCTTGGCAAATTTTAGCCGATTTTGGTGTCAAAATCGTGTTTAGTGACGTCACTAAATTCACTATATCTCGAAAAATTTCTGACGATTTTTTTATTTTTTTCTTGAAAGGTGTAAAAATGATGCCCGGAAAGGTACTGACATTTTCCCGTCAATATCTGGATTAGTTATTGAGATATTCCTGATATTCCTAAGGGAGGCTACCCCCCCCCCCCCCAGTGACTCGCGGGTTAAAGACGAGAAGAGCTCAAAATTGTGAAGAAATATTGCATAGTGGGGATTTTTTGTATCTCAAACAAGCCAGAAGTTCAACTGCCACCACTCATACTTTGCATGCTGTCCATACATTCCAGCAATACAGTGGACGCGTACTTCCTTACCTGAGAAACAACCACGTTACGCTTCGTGCCCTATGCTAATGCGGACATTAAGGCGGGCAGACACCAGGAACAGCGCTATTAACGCAAAACTTCGGGTACCTTCTCCTACACACATTTTACGTCTTCTGTGTAAAAAATAAAGCAATTTTGTCGAAAATGTTTTGAGATATAACAATTTTAGTGACGTCACTACACACGAGTATGACGAAAAAAATCAGCTCAACTTTAACAGGCCGTACAAAGTCCATTTTTTTAGAGCAAAATGCTATAAAAAAGAAAGAAAAAATATAGTAAATGATAAGGGCTACAAAATGGTTATCTGGGAATTTTACAAATTTAGGTTTGTGAACCCCTCCCCCCAAATAAAAATACACGATTTTTGGGATGGGAAATGCCCTCAAAATCAAAATTTTCAAGCATGAAAAAACGGAATCCGAGAACCACATATGGAAAATGCCAAAATCCAATTTAAAAACTACATATTTTGTTTACTGACTTATGTCTCCCTAAGTATTTCTTAAACTGGAGAACGATGTTTTCATAAAATGGTCTACATTTCACTGAAATTCCACATGTAATGATTCCACAAAACTGCATGTCTGATTTCCGACGCAAAGTGACGGTTCGAAATTTAAGTAAATTTAGTGAAAAGTGATTCAGAATGAAATATATTTTAATGTAGTATCGCGTGTTATCATGGTTTCTTGTAAAGAGGACCGCGTTTTTCCATAAAGGGATCAAAGTTCAATAAAGAGAAATAATGACCTTTTGATTTTGTTAGCAACAATTTCTTAGGCTACCGTTATGGTTTTAAAATTATTTTATTTAAATTTAAGAATTAAATAAAATTATTCCCAAACTCAAAGTTGTAAGTTTGGAAAAAATACAAAACAAGTACCTTGTGTACTTCATGAAGGTCATTGACAAATTCGTCCTTCCCTACCATTGTTTACATCGAGTGCGGCATTTTTGGAGGCTCTGTGACGTTTCCGATCAAACTGAGCGCTGCTCGGACACACGCTCATGCGCTAGTAGCGCTTTCGTTCTCCATGGAAACCAGGCGTCAGCCAATCAAAAGCCAGAAAGGGAATACGTTCTGGCTTTTCATTGGCTCACGCCTGGTTGCCATGGAGAACGAAAGCGCTACTAGCGCTACTAGCGTGCGTTCGAGCAGCGCTCTGATCCGTGAAGCAATCTGTGAAGCATCCGTGATGCATGACTGACTATCAGTATAAGTCATGAATAACAACAACATGCAAACTATGCCAATTCGAATAAAATAAGGGCGGAATTAATTGAACCCCATGCAAGCTAGTATTCGCAAAGCACTCGGCACTGCGCCACAATAGCAAAAGGTGAGGGAAATGCATATTGGATACAATAGTATTACGTCACATGTTTCTGAAGTGTCAACTACTATGAAATACAGTGATAAAATACCTTTAATAATGATTAACAAGAAAATTCAAACTTAAAAACAATAATTTGAATAAGTCTTTAATTAGCTTTCAACTCAAAATCAGATATATTTTGCAATGCTACACAAGAATGGCACCAGTGACGTCATTAACAAAGGCTGTTACGGGACTTGGGTATACTAATCAGGAACAACTCGCCAAGTGCGCCGAGATGGTTAAGTGCGCCGAGAAGCATGACAATGACTTTGTGAACAAATCGCCGACGCTAAATAGGTCGCCGTCGATGTGCATCGATGAGCTTCCGATTTAATTGCCAGTTTTGTGTTATTGTTTGTTAGTTTTTTGGGGGAAAATTACTATTTTTCATGATAATATAAAGCATAGTGTTATATACAGCCACAGACAAATTAAACAATACTCCTAATGTTGAAAACAAATGAATCGATTTTCAAAAATTGAGGGTCGCAACCAGTAACTATGCCGCCGTTGATGTGCATCGATGAGCTTCCGATTTTATTGCCACTTTTTCCAATCGCTGTTAGTTTTAGAAGATCGCCGGGCATATAATCACAACAAGCAGAACGCACAATATATTTTCCACACCATTGCGTAAAAAAACAATACGGGAAAAGCCCGCAGTTTGATGAGGACCAAAAGTACTTGCAAGTACCGGTCGTTAAAAGTGTGGAACGCTTATCAACTTTAAATTGAAATATCTTTCGGTAGGAAAGTTTTCATGCAAAATGTGATGAATTTACAATATATTTTGGTCTCGTCTGGCGATTTCAAGTGCACACTTAATTTTTGTGGAAAAAGGTCATTATTTCCCTTTAATGGCAGCGCGACAGCAAGCTCGTCTGGTCCATCAATTGTCCAGACCAGTCCGGTGACGGTCCCGGAATAAGGGAAGATACGATAAAATACATATTTTTTGTTCAATACAGATTTATCCTAATTTTTGGTAATGCGGTATATTATGAACAAGTACTTTGTGTCGTTATTTTTAAAAAATATCTCCATTTAAACGGTTTAGTTCTCACGGCGTCCGCAGCGTGGCGCTAGCGTCGCTCGACGATCAAATGTCCGCGTCCGGCGCGTAACGATATGCCAACCAATGTCGTTTTAGCTTCCAGTCACAGAAATGGCCTTTCCGGAGAAAAAAATATAACGCCGCACATTCTCTGAACCACACGCTGGGCAACTTCCATTGACACAATTCAATAGATTCAACAGGACAATTCGCAATTTTGAAAGGATGAGGCAACTACTCTGATGCACTGCGTGCATGTTGACTAAGCTACGGGAAATAACGATTCATTATAAGTCTTGTACTGCAAACATAAACTTCTCTTCAGGTGCAGACAAACCATAATGCGCCGTTTCCGCTTTATCTCAAAGGGTGCAATGATTTTCCCGTGTGCTCCAAATTGTGCAAGTCACTGTTGACACACAAGATGTCGCCTTGACATTCTTACTACATTAGAATGATCAGATACCGTTCAATCTGAGAAAAGATAGCATTTCTCACCAGCAGTGATACCGGACGTGGTGCACAGTGTTGTTCCTGGCAGGGTGGCCGGACGCGCGGCTGCACCTCGGTCTACAGGACTGTGCAGTGGCGGATCCAGGATTCGGGCAAGGAGGAGAGCCACGTAGCAAAGTGGGCCCACAGGCCTTGGTGGGCCCCCTAAAGCCTTGGTTGGAACCTTTTAACCTTGAAGACAAATGTAGGCCAGAGCAGACCCTTTTAGTTCAAAATATCCTTTCACGGTCCAAAATGGGCCTCTACAAACCAGAATCGGCGCTCTTCAAGCCAGAATGGACCATCTGGATGTCAGAGTATTCCCTCTAGAAGTCAGTCTGGCCCCTGGAGTTTAGAGTCAGGCTGGCCCCTGGAGGTTAGAGTCAGGCTGGCCCCAGGAGGTTAGAGTGGGCAAATTTACTCGCGAGTTGTTTGAAAACGGAGTGGAATTCGTTTCGAGTCACTTTGATTGGCTATGGGGCCTACTTGGACTAATGGGTCCCTTCGATGCTCAAGGGGGGGGGGGCATGGCCCATACCCTCCCCCCCCCTAGATCCGCCACTTGGACTGGGCATGCTACGGGACATTACTGGACACTACGAGGCACTACGGGACACTACGGGACACTACTGGACACTACGGGACACTACAGGACACTACGGGACATTGCTGGACAATACAGGACACTACTGGACACTACGGGACACTACAGGACACTACGGGACATTGCTGGACACTACGGGACACTACTGGACACTACGGGACACTACGGGACACTACGGGACACTACTGGACACCACGGGGCACTACGGGACACTACGGGACACTACGAGATAATACAGGACACTACGGGCCATTAATGGACACTACGGAACACTACGGGATATTACTGGACACTACGGGACATTATTGGACACTATGGGACACTGCGGGACACAACGGGACACTATGGGACACTACGGGACACTACTGGACACCACGGGACACTACGGAACACTATGGGATACTACGGGACACTACGGGACACTACGGGACACTACTGGACTACGGGACACTACTGGACACTAAGGACGATCATCATGGATCACTGGACAGAAACGACATCATTCCATTCCAATACCCTATCTACCTTATCCAAATCGCACAGCCAGAAGACTGGGATTTACTCACTCGCTATCTGTATTCACCAAAGCTGATCGCATCCAACTAAATTGTATCTGATCCATTACGATGCCAATGAACCACAGCCGTTGAAAATGGCGGGGCACGTCCTCCTCTAACTTATTATATTAATATCAGGCCTATGGTTGTTGTTTTTGGAAAAGAACCGCCAATAGAAACCTGCCATATCACAGTACTCTTACCTTTTGGTAGGGTGGCAGACTTAACCGTCAAAGGGGTAATTAAGAGATAGGTGCAAGTGACTTCTGGAGAAAGTAAAAAATATCCAATGCTCACGTAGATAGTACATCGACTGGGTACTGTTGTGGTGTACTGTATGTAAGGTGCGCACACGTGAAAGTACGTGGGCGCTGCTGCTATATGCGGTGTGGGCCTGGAGCATCCGACTAGGAGGGCTGATTCACCGGATTACACTGAGCCATGAGCTTAGTACCTGCAGGATGCTGAGGGGAGGTTAAAATACACACTCCCCGACTGATCTGCACTGTAGATGGAGTAGGGAGATAGGTGTGATGCCTCAGATACTCACGCCAATACGATGAGAATCTG